>PVLD010006610.1:0-99032 GCA_004027595.1 Dinomys branickii | reverse complement strand
TGTATGTGTTATCCTGAACACACACTTCGAAGATATCAATATGCAAAGCAGCAACTATTGGTGGTTTTTATTTGTTTTTTGTTTTTGGTTTTTTTGTTTTTTGTGTTTTTCTGTTGTTGAGAGGATTAATTGTCTGACCAATTTTGCATGTCTGTATATGGGTTCATATATATACACTTTGAAGATATCAGTGGATAAAGCAATAACCACTGTTGAGATCATGTCACCTTGTCTGTAGATCAGTTGTGATTATACTATTTTTTAATGCTAATTTGTGTCTGTTTGTTAATATGTTTTTGTGCTTTTATTTTTTAAAAAATTAAAATAAAATTCTGTCAGGTCATTCTGAATTTTTTGATAAGATATTCAAATAAGATTAATGCCTATAGTTTAGCATATAGAGGGTAGCAGGAATGATAGAATTCACAAGATTGGGCTATTGACCAGTAATACATGATTTAATAAACTGGTTAATGATTAACCAACTTTGGGCTGGGGATTTAGCTCAGTGGCGCAGTGCCTGCCTGGCAAGTGCAACGTCCTGAGTTCAATTCCTGGTACAAAAGAAAACATGCACAAAATGATTAACTAACTTAAAAACCATACACTGCATACCAAGTAGGTGATGAATATATATTGCAGTGGTTTTAAAATAGTCGCTAGAGTCGTAGGCAGCGAGGCTTTGATAGCCATTGAAGAGGGTTCTTTGTATACAGCCCAACAGAGAAGCACAGCAGAGTACAGTAGAGTAGAAAGCACAAAGCTGCCCCCAGCCACCTCCCATAACTCATTGAGGCCCTTGTGTCATCCTGTAACTCAGGTCTCTACAAGACCGCTGTAACTTCATTGTTAGGGCCAGGGAGCTGCGAAAGGGATTAAGCTCTAAGTCAAGCAGACTTGAATCCACCAATAATGCAGAGAATTTAGGAATAGCTACTTTATAAAATTAAAGATTACATGGAAATACATAAAAATCAAGTCAATCAAGAATAGTGTGATTTAATCAAACAATAACCACTGGCAGTAGTGCAGGGAGATAGGTATTCTTGCACACTGCCTCTGGAGTGTTATCGTAAACCCACCTGGATGAATGGATGGAGAAATAAAGATAGGAAATGATGAAGATGAATATAAACTGAATGATTCTGTATAAGAAAGAAACAGTTGTAGATACATCTCTTGGCCCAGCAATTAAATGTGAAGGTATTTATCTGAAAGAAAGCATAAGCATCAAGTACAAGGATTTAATGAATAGACTGTTTGTCGTGCTATCATTTATAATGAGGACAAACGGGAAACTGTTACACATGGGGCCAGAACTCTGTGGTCGCAGGGTGAGCGCCTGCTCTCTCCTGTTCACCCTGGAAGCCTCGTCCGCCGCCACTCCCCCTACCATCTCTACCCCAGTGTAATCACGCTAGTACAGATAACAGTGTTCTGGGCTTTTTAGGGTCTTGCTGTGCAGGTTGGGCTGGCCTGAATGTGGATGACTTTCTTTTTAACATTACAGATTAATGCTTTATGAGACCGTGAATTCTTTAACTGTGAGCTTTTGTTTTGTTGTTAGCTTCAGAGTATGGGTGTTTACTATGTTAGGGCTGAGCATGAAATGTTTTCCTGAAGGGTATTTATTATGAAAAGAAAATTAACTTCATCTAGAAAGGACCCTTACTGCTCTTGTAAAGATAGTAAGGCAACTCTCCGGCTTTTAAAAGTAGTGCTTCACATGAAAAGGACACGCAGCGAGTTAGCATGCATGGTGCTCCTGGTTTCAGGGCTCCTGTTTATCCTGTTTGGACACCCCGAAGGACACACTCATCACTGACTAGGGCAGCGGCAGAGATGAGCAGGACTGTCCGCTTGTTGCAAGCACATCATTCACTGTTTCTCAGCATTTGTGTGCGGTGTAAAGCGTGCCTGTACACGTTTTTGGGGTCTCATGATCAATTCAAGGGACAGCTCAGCTCACTCTCACCCAGCAGGTGGCGCTGTGAAATAGAGGGTTATGATGGTGCAAAATGCTACTTTTCTGCTCCACAAACCTAATTTTAGCAACTTACCTTATGATTTTTGGCACTCAATAATATATCAGTCGACATACTTGAAAACCTTCTAAAGATTTGATTCCTTAAACAAGTTTTGTCCAATTTAGTTTCACATCTTGTGTGAAGCTGCTGCTTCCTTTACAACCCACAGTGACAAGCACTCACACAGTGAGCGTTAGCAGCATGCTGTCTTCACCTTAGCAGAGGCACAGAGGTCCTTTAAGAAGGTGCAGATCTTTCTGCACCTGGGTATTAGAATGGACCTTTTCCTCCACTGGTAGGAAAGGCCGCGTCCTCCTCATCCAGGTAGAGGCCTTATTACCCCCTGCTTAGGAAAGCATACATTAACTAACTACTTAAATGAATTACCTAATTTGCGAAACAGTCTTAACTAAGCCAGCCATTAGCTGCTGGCTAATCTTCAGCTGCTCTGTTCAGGACAAGGAAGTCGTTACACAAAAAGGAAGAAATTGTGTGCTACAGACTTCTCTTTCTATGAAGATGCTTTCCTCTTCTCCCCTGACAGTGAGTTTTTAGAATTCTGATATAGCACCCAACTGAGTCAGTGAGAAAATCTAAAGACCAGTGATTCCTTCGGGCTACAGTCTCCCGGGGCACAGACAAGTTTATGCTTATAAGAACTTTCACTCCTTTTTCACAGGCATTAATAGTTTCCTGGCACTGCTGATCAGGAAATGTTGTCATGGTCTGGGGGAACCAATAAAAATACAAGTAACCTGTTTTGACAGATCTCTTTTCTGCCAGAAATGGCAGAAGCTGTGGCTGGGGTGCGGGTAGAATAGAAGCAGTCCATTTCTAAGGACATATTCACGAGCAGTGGTCCCCACTGGGGAGCCTTCTGCCACAGGCGTGAGAGCAAGCGGGCTCCAAAGCCACCCAGCTGGTTATGGTGGATTCTTAAAAAGTGCAATTTGACAGGCAGTTCAAGCCTATGGTAGGTGCATTAGGAGATTTTTCTCATTTTTTCCCTTTGTATTTCAATCATGATTCTTACCTCCCTTGACCCTCAAATAGAAAACTAAATGCAGTGAAGGTTGACAGCATTTGAGTATGGATGCACCGTGACATTGTATAAGGGGTGCAGAAAAGAGGCCATAGGTTGGGTGATTGTTACTAGTGGCCAATATTAAATGTTCTTTGCTCACCTTTGTTATAAACTAGAGCACAAATCTGAATCGCGTTAATGTGAGAAACACTGAATGTTACTCCTAGAGTGTTGACTGAAATTGGGTTTCAGTTTTGTGGTGGAGTATATCAGTGTTTCCTGCTTGCAAGTTTTGTGGGGAGTTGATCACCATAACGTTAAGAGAATGAAGAATTTAGAGTGAGGGCCAGGGACTATAGCTCCGCGACATAAGTGCCTGCCTGGCAAGCGCAAGGTCCTGAGTCCGATGCCCGGTACCGAAAAATAAAAAGAATTTAGAGTGAAATTGCCAGAGATACTGGAAATGATTATTTGACCTTGTAACTCATAAGTTAAAAATGCATTTTCACACTCGTCCTGATTTCGAGTACTTGTTTGTCTTACAACTAGAGTTCTAAATACTATTGCTTTATTTTCCTAATCAGTTTAGGCTTCAGCCTAAGTATTAAAGTTAGATATTAACCTTGTGAACAGAGTGTATGGGATTATAATAAGGTGCTGCCCCAACCCCATCAAAATCGCCTGAGTAAAGATTCAAGGCAGCATTATTATAGTTTTTCTTCCTACGTGGTTTTCCTTATTGAAGCCCCTCCCGTGAAATGCTCCCCTTTTTTGTTTTGCTTTTAAGCTGTTCAATCATATAGAAGTTATTTTTATAAATAAAAGTGGCGGGTTTTAGGTGTTTTTTTTTTAAGAAACTACTCTTTATTGGATGGAATACTATTCTGCAGAGTTCCACTTCATGTGAATCCCTTACAGTTGCCTCCTTTTTCGGACATATCCCTAGGGAGCAGTGATATTCGAGGGAGGTGCAGAGGAGTCAGTCTTATCCTGATTGTTTCTTATCCTTCCATCTGTGAAAAGCCTACATTTGCTGCACAATTCGACGAGTAAGATGGAGAAACTTTTCATCAAGAGGCAAGTAAAGGACAGGGACGGTTACGTGCGGGAGAATTGCCTCGGATGCTCCCTCCATTCCCCATGGAGACAGTCAGCCTCTCCCATCTTGCTGAAATCTTCTTCTTGAAAAATACAGTTGGGTGGGTACTGTTTACTGTCCCCCAGCCTGCCCAGACATTCACTAACCAATGTGAAAGAAGAGATAAGTGAGATTCAAAACAGCCTATGACTGTTCCCGGTCAGAGTAAGCCCCATCTTTGGTCCCCTGGACTTCGTGCGCGACGCTGGCTCCTGACAGATCCTTCTGCGTCCATGCCCAGGCCTTTCTCTCACTCTGCTCCCCAAATGCCCTCTCCTAGCGAAGACAGTTCCTTCCCCAAATGGTCCTTGTCTTGCTTTCCCTCCTGACTTCAACTCGTATCCTCCCCTTCCTGCCTGCTGTTGCAGGCTTTTGAGTTCCCCCTTAAAGGGAAGTTCTGTGACAGTTTCAACCCTGGAGAGGTGGTTAGAGTTTTCAAGGCTCATACTCACGGGCATCCAGCTGCGTTATTTCTCAGGTGTAGACCAGTGACCCATCAACCAGTTGTCCTCAGGAGACTTCGCCATACTTAAAAACTACATTTTTATAATTCAGTATCTTGATCCACAGACTGAAACTGTAGTGGTTTATAGGACCATTTGTTCCTGTGGCAAACTAGCATGTTAGAGTAAAACTCATCTTTGCAACTCAGGACTGTTAGTCTTCTGGATGAGCAAATTAGAGTATGGCATGAATCATAATTTCACACAAACAACTGGGCTCTACACTCTGAACTAAAAATACACTGAGCTTGGCCACCACAAGTCTCCTGAGCCAAAATCTTTCAGCTCTGTCTCCCCACACCTATGAATTATTCACCTGAAAATAGAACATGTCGAAAATTGATGGAAGAACAGATTCTCACCAGCCACTTCCCCCATAGTTTCCTTGCGCTTCCAAATCCAGTCAGACTTCAGCATGCCTCTGAGAGCTCAGGACAGAGTTGACTCTGGCCAGCTTCCTGGCATGCCTCCTACCTGTGTTGCTAACTGGATAGTTTCTGATTTCCTCTTGTGACTGATTTCATCAGCCTCATATTTCCCGTGATGCGAATACCTCGGATTGCTTTATAAAGCTGCCTCCCTGGCATCTACGTCTCGCATCTCAGCTTTCAAACAGCCCATCATTCAGCCTCAACCCAGCTCCGGCTGGTGTAGGCTTTTCTGCAGCACCTAGGAAATCTTCATTGCCTTCCAGAAATTGGATAGCACAGGGCTGCTGACATTCAGAATGTGTACTAGTCAGAAGTGGTATGAGTTCGGTGGCAGATTGGAGTTCGTGTGATAGAAATTGCATGATCTGCAGGCTGAAACATTTACCTTCAGACCCTTTACAGAAACAGTTTTCTGGCCCATGACAGCAAAATGAAGCCAGTTTTCACATCACTAAGGTGCACATTTAAATAGAAGTGAAGTACCTGTTTTCTGCAACTTCTTAGAAAATATTTAGAGTAGACAAGATTTGAGCGAGTGAGAGCACTTGTAGGCTAAGGTAAAAAATAAATAAATAAGTCTTGAGGTTTTTCCTTTAGATCCTTATTTCAAAACCAAAAATAAGAAAGTTGAGTCCAGGACACAAGATAGGGAATTCTATACACATCTTCATTTTGATGCATTTTGTTAGACCTTTCTCAAGAAGGCTAGAAAGCTTTCTAGTTTTCTGACCTCCAGGGATCCTAGGAAATAAACTGCTGGTCTCCCTCATAGTGTGACAGCCAGGGCTGTCTTCAACGTTCAAGGAAAGCAGGGGGCGCAGGCTGCACAGACCTCCCATTGATAACTGTGGGCCTTGGCACCAGCAGGACTTGACTAGGAACCTTTCACTCGTTTTGAGCTTGTGCCTCTTTCCTTTTAAGACGTGGAATTCAGCATTCGTGACCATTCTGCCCTTTGCCTGCACGCTGACATTCTCACACACAGAGGAAGTAATGGTTTTCCTGTTTCCTTTCTGGGGGCCTTCTGCACACTGTGGTTCTCCTTCCTTTTTTCAGTATCGCATGTAAAAGCACGTCATCCTCCACAGTTTACTGTGGTAAGTGGTTCGTAGGGTCTTTTCTTCCCTTCGCTCCTCCACAGCTGGAAAATATGAGGCAGACCCTGTTTATGTATGCTGTAACCTCAGAGAAGCTGATAGGCTGTTGTCTTTAAAGAATCCAGAGCTGCTTATCCTGCAGTGGGATTCCAGAGCTCTAAATCAGAAAGCCCCCCGGCCGCCAGCCACAGACCAGTGCAGAGCTCTTCACTGCTTTCTTGGGGCTGCTCCAGATGCAAGGCAGGTTTCTGCTTCTGAACCTGCTCCTGTGCTCTGGGGCAGTAAGATGTCGTTGTCATTTTATTAAAAATCAGGGGCCTTCTTCTTTTGTATTAGCCTGTTCTCCGAATTCAGTTTTACAGAGGTCTTTTTCAAGCTAAAGTGTAACTTGAATGCCTATATTCCCTCCAGCATGGACTTTTTTTTTTTTATCATGTTCATAAATCCTTTTACAAATTCATTCGATAGCCAGTATCTTTGACAAATTCTAAGAAAATGAGCTTTTTCCATGTTTCTGAAAAAAAATACTATGCTTTGAAAATATATCCTTCTATAAATCTCAGTCTCCAATTTTTTAAAATTGCATTTCCTACTTAGGCCAAACATTTGACATTCTTTTACAATAATGATTTTTCTTAAAAAGCTTTATATATAGCTATTTCAACCTCTGTATTTTTCATGATAAATTTTATTGATTAATATTGCTTCTCTTTTTTTATTTTTGTTTTTGTGGTTTTTTTGTTTTGTTTGCAGTACTAGAGAGTGAACCCAGAACCTTCATGCTGAGCTACATTCACAGCCCTTCCTATTTTCACTAAATGCTCTGGCTGGGCTACAATTTGAAACCCTCCTGCTTCAGCCATCAATAGTACTAGGATTACAGGAGTGTAATACTGTGCCCAGCTGTTCTCCCTTTGCTCTTGCTTAAGGGCAAGCCCAGATTCCCCTTTTAGGGATTATATTTTATAGAACCCACCAAGCCCAGGAGTGGCCAGCCCGAAACAGCCCCTGCCCAGCTTTTCCTAAAGAGGCTCTGTCGGTGTAACGTGACTGTCTTCCGCATAGAGAACTCTCCATGAGATGAGGGAACTACTTAGAATATGGCAGCCGCTGCCACAGAAATGGGAACAGAGAGGAATCAGGATCTGATTCTCATCCCTGTGGCCTTCACTTCATTGGAGAGAAAATAGTGGAAGGAATATATACAGTAAAGATACATTTAGATTGGGAAAAGGCCCTAATTGGTTCTTTGAACTAAATCTCCTTTAAAAAGTTCCCTTTCCTTGGAAGCTTTATCATACTTTTTCCTGATAGTCAAACGTTAAAGAACATGTAAGTTAGAAGCCTAAAAGTCGAAAGTATAAATAAGAACCAAAATGTTTAATGGATATTGTGAAATAAGAAAAAAATGTTCAAATGAGAAGGGGAACTAGGTAGGGGGAAAGGGAGGGAGGGAAAAGAAAAGCTCGAAACTAAGCCTTAGTAAATAGGAAAGAGGTTGAAGGGAGGATGGGGGATGCAAGCAAGAGTCACGGTATCTCATGTACGGGTACAAACTCCCTGTATAAGTGAGGTCATTCTGTGTGCCCAAAAGGGACCTATAAACTTCATCTTTAAAAGATCGAGGTATCTAAAAGGTGATGGAACTCTAGAACTCACACGATTGTGACAATAGGAATATGAAAGATTTGTCTTAATTTAAAACTCAAGCTGGGCATGGTGGTGCACCTATAATCTCCGCCCTCAGAAGGCTGAGGCAGGAAAATCACTGTAAGTTCACGGGTATCCTAGGCTACACAGCGAGATCAAGTCTAGCCTGAACTGCGTAGTAAGACCATGTCTCAGAGAAAAAGAGAAAAAAGCAAAAGGAGAAAGAGCTCTGGCCGGCAGGTCCTGAATTTTGGGGTTGTTGAAACCATGACGGAGAGAGAGCTCTGAATGCAGAACCGCCTGTGGTTGTCTTTGTCTTCATGGCACTGTGTATTTGGGAGTAATTTCGTAGTTGAAGAGAGGACCCTCACACTGCCAAAGAAGGCGTTTCTATTTACCAGTCTCATGCTTGTCCCTGCCAAGAGGTGATGCCAAAGCGGTGTACTCATCTTAGATTACCTGTAGGGTCAGTCACTTTAGGGGCCTTATTCCCTCTCGGTGTGTGCTCTGGCGGGAAGCGTGGGGTGCACTCCAGAGCCTCCGGGTCAGCCTGTGTGTGTCAGCACTGCATCACCCTGGCGAGGCCGCCCGCTGCTGTCTTACTCCTCCTGCGAGCCGTCTGTGTGGGGTTTTGCTTTGAGTTCTTATACCCGGTTGTTCTCTTTCGTCTTTTTCTCGACTTCTCTCTACTTACTTTCTTCTTTTCTTACTTATACAAGAATTACATGTAGCAACATCTAGAACATGGATTAAACTCTCAGAAAAAAACATACAACATGGTAATAACTAATCTATAAAGGCAACGTAGAGATTTGAAGAGTTTCACACAACAGTAGTAATAGCCTTGGACAAGAAACCAAGCTCAGCTGGTGCCTAACCTTGGGAACTGGGCCTGTGGCTTTCCTTTTCTATACATGGAGGCCCTTAAGCTCAGCCTCCTAGCCTGATCCCCTTGGTTATTAGGATCCAGGAGGTTTTGACTGGAGTCTGGAAATCCTCTTTCAGTCTACCCAGATGATTCTAAGTTAGGTGGCCCTTAGACCTCACCTGGAAGACAGAAAGAGCTCTAAGATCTCTCCCTCTCTCAAATCCTGTGGTCATAAATCTTTCAGATGGACAGTTTTGTGCAATGGTGATGCTCCCCAAAAATTCACCATTTCTTCTGCTGTATGTCTTACTAAGAAATATATTTGTTAATTATCTCGCCTGGAAAATGCTTAATGTAAACAATAATTTTAGTAAGAGTTAAATACCTAGTTTTATGATTGTTCGACAAACTATAGTCTGTTTCATTCATTTAATCTCTTATCATGTCTATCTCCATAAATATTGTTGACCTCTCAGGTGCTTTTCATCTAGTGAAAGAATGTTCACTGCCAAGGAGAAGTCCAGGTGCTCACGCTCACAGACCCAACTGAGTTACTTTTACTCGCCCTTGGAAAAAACACATGTGTACATTATCAGCACTCACTAAAGCCCGCTGTTGGGCAGCCTGACATACATTCTTATTATATGTATTTTACATTGCAAAATTCTGTCAATGTGTGGGTCTCAATACCCATTTGTTTTGGATGTGCTTTCAAGTGTCTTCTACTGTATGAAGGTCGGGTTTCTGAGTCGTTTTTCCTAGACACTGTGCTTCATTGTATTGTGCCACATTGAACTCATCATGTACCTTACTGTACTTTTAAAAACATTTCCATGAATCTGTTAATACTGTTTGGCCTCACCTCTATCTTTCCTACTGTCTGCACATTTAGTGTCATCTAATGAACTTATGGAAGTGATGTTACTGTAATGTTCAGATCATTATAAAGTTGGTTGGTAAGACCTCTAAGCAGCCTGTGCACTATCCAGCTTCAGTTAGTATTTTATTGCTCTGCTTTGTTTTTTTGCCTTGCATTTTGTCCATTACAGTTAAAGATACAATACAAAACAGGGTTACTTTTCAAATTACAGTTTAGATAAGAAATACCCTTTCCCAGAAAACTCTTTACTGTATTGGTCTGGGTACACTTAGATAAACTTATTTTCAGATTCTGTTTAGGTCTCCCAAGGTCATAGGCAGCTGTGTTTTGAATTTTGCCTCCTTTGAAAGAAGAATAGATGCTTGGGTAGCTCTTCCTTGACATGCAAGACCTCGGGAAACCAAACACTCGCAAACTATTTATAGCTTCCAAGCACGCGGCAGCCTGCCACCACGCAGAACCGTGTGAGCTCCAGACAGTCATGCGGGTGTGTCTAAGAAACAGACTGACAAAGTGACCGGGACCATCTTTTTATCTCTTACAGCCTGAGAAACAGAAATGTTTATGTCTCATTTAGACTCTTCTAAGGCAGCAGTCAGATTCAAAAATAAAAGTAGTTAACAAAAAGTTGTTGAGGGAGTAGGCTGTGCTGGTGGGCTGATTTCAGCCCTCGAGGTTTATAGTATGAAAAAGGAATGTCCCACACTGAAGATAAGGAGGACTTATGCAAATGGAGAAGAGAGAGGAGTAACTTGCTAGGGAGATTGGGAGATAGCCCTCACCCCCAAGAGCGCCCACTGAGAATAGTAAGAACTTTTTAAAGTAGAGATTGAAGAACTTGGTTTAATTCACTCAGCCTGTAAAACAGAATGTGAATAGTATAATTTCCCACTAACAGGTTATTACTTAGAGTAGTGAGTTATTCTAGAATTTAGAATTGGGCAATTTTTAAAAAATATATAACTGTGCTACTTTAATAGCAATTTTGAGCCAGTCCTGGTAGTGCATGCCTGTAATCCTAGCACTCGGGAGGCTGAAGCAGGACAATCACTGTAAGTATGAGGCCATCCAGAACTACACAGTGAAACTCCATCTCAAAAAAAAATTTTTACTTCAAGATTTTTGGGTACAAGTATCATATTAGTATGAATGTTCAGTACCACTCCTAACAACTAAAGAAAAAGAAAATAAAATTAACTTTCAGAGACTCAAAATAACAGTTCTTTTTAAAATGAAACACCAAACTTACAACCTTTAGTGTTGACCCATTTGAATTTCATACAATAGTTGTTCAGTCTACAGTAAATATAGAAAGTCTGTCTAAATTTTTGGTTTTAGTTCCAAGATTTAGAACTGTGACTAGTATATAGTAATTGTTTTAGTTTTGTATTGCACTGCACTGCTGAGCTATATCCCTGGCTAGTTTTCTATTGCTACATAACAAACTACTTCAAAATTAGTGATTTAAAATAACAATGTAGCTGGGCATGGTAGCATGCATCCATAAACCCAGCACTTGGGAGGCTGAGGCAGGAGGATCACCATGAATTCAAGGCCAGCCTGGGATACGCAGTGGGTTCAAGTCAGTCTCAACTACTCATCAAGACCTTGTTTCAAAAACAAGAACAAAAATAAAAAAAACAATAGTTTGTTATTTACCAGATAAGTAGCTCTTCAAATAATATTACCCTGATTTTTCTGCCACAGCATTCGGTTGAGAGTTTAGCAGAGGCTAAAAAGCATCCAGAATAGCCCTGCTTATGCACAGCCTCTCTTCTCTTTTCACCATTTCCCGGTCTGGTACAGATCTTTACAGCTGGCCAGCTTCCACGGGTGCTGAGGTGACAGCTGCCAGGCCGTTCCAGGCTGCAGTCAGTGATAGAAAGACATTTTGGCTTTCTATTGGCCAAAACAACCATAAGTGCAGCCTAGATTCCAAGGGGGGGGAAATAGTCTCTACCTCCTGACAGGAAGTATTGCAAAGAGTTTGTGGCCGTCTTTAGTGTACCAGGTAATGGCTTAGCAAATATTTGTTGACTGACTGATTCTGTGAATACTGCATTTGAAGTTCTGTATGTGTTTAGTTGTACTGAAGTGATATTTATGTTATCACTTATAGAAGAATTTACTGAGCAGTTTGAGACATACAAGATACTTCATCACATTGGCAGAAAAGGTCTTTGATCCTTGAATTGATACAGCCGACCCCTCTTCAGTTATTAACCTCTTTGTAGGGTGTGGGGTGTGGCAGCCGTCCAAGCCAGTCCAATTTTCTCTTCATTGTGCATGTTAATGATTTTACACGAGATTATGCCAATTGTCTGAACATTCGATATCTGTATTCACACTTCCAACAAAAAGTAAATCCTGTGGCAAATCCCACTCGGGCTGGAGCTTCTGCCATCTTATATTTCCTATGCCTCATTATTCTCACAACCCAGAAACGTGAAATCAAAGTTTGACATCTCCATTACTTAGAAAAGAACTCAGATAAAACAGACATGGGGGGGGGTTGCCATTCCCTTTTTTCATTTTTATGAAAGGGCAGTGGACAAACATGAGGGTCTTAGTCCACTTTCACTTGATATACCAGGGCGCCTGAGATGGAGTAATTTATCGAGAATAAAGATTTATTTTGCTCATAGGTCTGGAGTCCGGGAAGCCCAGGGTGGTACAGCCACTTTTAGTGAAGGTCTTGCAGCGCGTCTGCTCATGCCCGAAAGCAGCCATAGACAAGCGAGGGGGGGTGAGGGGGGCTGGGGCTGAAGTCCGCACGGCTAAGCCGCCCCTTCAGGAAAAGGTGGTGACCCGCCCGCTCCCAGGACTGCGCCCTCTAGGCGCACAGCTCCCACTCACCCCGGCCCCTCCCAGCACAGCTGCACTGAAGAATGAAGTTCCAACATACAAGCAAGCTCTTAGGAGACACACTCAAACCATCACACATGGGTAACAGAAACTGTCAGTTTCTCTGACACGTTGAGAAATATAGAAAATGTAGTTGGAAGGCAATGAATTAAGCAACTCAGAATTTACCAATTGAGAAATTAAATTCATCATGAAATTAAGTCTCATTTTTGGGTCTTACGTAGCTCTTCTAACCTTGACTCCATGCTTCTGCTGAAATACACCAAGCATTCTTCCTAAAGCTCACACAAATTAGCTTAGGGAGGGGAAGTGTTAATAACCAAGAGTCTGACTTTCCCTGAGCAAACTACCCCCTTACAAATCATTTCTCAGGCTTGAGTGAACATGAAAAAAACCCAAGGAAAGTTCAAATGCAAATGCATAGGAGTACCCTGAACTACTTCAGTCACAGTGAGAGGGAGAGCCCCAGGTCTAGGGAGAAGGGAGATCTGAATGCCTTGCCTTAGGGGATGCAGGTGATTTATAGCTCACATTTGTAGACTTTCACTTTTTTCAGTATTGGGCACTGAACCCAGGATCTCCGGTATGCTAGGCAAGTGCTCTACTGTTTTGCCACACACTGAGCCCTTAGCTAATTCTCTTTTTTTTAAGTAAGTTGATTGGTACGTTTTAGGTATACATAATGATCACAGTCATCAGAAGGAATTTGTACCTGTACATGATAGGCCTTCATTCTTTCTTTATCCCATTCCCCAACCTCCCTTCATCCCTTCCTTATTTATAAAAACTTTGTTCCTATTCTTCCCTTTTCTTGTGTTTTTCTTTTCCCTTTCTTCCTTTCTCCTTCCGCCCTCCCTGGTTCCTCTTCCATTCAAACATTTTCTTCCTATTCCACAATATCCATTATATATTTTGGTCCTTATTTACACTTTTAAGTGTCTCACATCAGAGAAATGATGTGATATTTACACGTGTGTCTGATTTATTTCACTTAAAGAGTGTGGTCTCAAAGTGCATCCATTTACCTAGAAATGCCTCAAATTCATCGTTCTTTATGAACTCAGCTAATTCTTTATTTGCATCTGTGCTAGAAGGCTTGCAAGAATCGAGAGGAATGTTTCACAAGTTACTCAGTACCCAGTAAGGCCTGGACTGACTGCTCTTGCGTGTTCCTAGTTTGGGATCAGTGTGTGTGTGTTCTCCTGAGCGGTCACCAGAACAACCCCTTGTAAAGGGCCCATACCAGTATCCTAAATGGTTAGTTCAGAATAATAAGTGGCATTTTGGTGGGTGTTTACCAAAGATGAAGGAGTCACATCTTTCTTTCTTTCTTTGCTTAATCAAGAAATGTCTATTGAGCATCTTGTATGAGGAAGGTATTGTTCTAGGCACTGTCAGTAGCTGATGTTATATCTTTTAGCCTCGCTGTTATTTCGAGCCCCTCATTTAATGCTCCTCTATTTTAGAAAATAAAATTCTATCCTCAACAATAAAGATGGAGAAAGCAGCACCTTTCATACAGAACAGGCTCTACATTACCGTGATCTACACTGTTCAACTGACATACTAATGGTCCGTGTATGTCTCTGAAGGGCCTTGTAATATTCTTGGGAAACCTGATGTCATGTTCTTGGGCAGGGCTTCATTGTATTTCTGAGCAGCAGACCTGCAGAAGAGACTGACTGCACTTGGCAGATCTTATATTCTGTGTGTATTTGTGTAGGAAGACCTCTCTGTCTGTAGTTTAGGGATTAATGGCTCATGAAGATTTCTGTGTGGGAGATAGGATCCTGTAGTTTGTCTTCTACACTGTAATTGTTGCCTCTTTAAAGCCTGAATGTTCTTACAGTTTAATTTTATTAGTGGAACAATCATGAAAATGTCTCTAGGAAGTGAATTTTTATATACATTAATAACAGTAAATAATATAATATTTACGGGGTAATCGATGTATGTAACTGAATTACAAGGAACATTTTTGAGTGACAGTTAACTTGTGTTGTCTCTTCCTTTCATAAAAACTAATAATGCTTATATTAAAATTTTGATTAACCTGCTACCATCGTGGCAGCAGAAAGAGCTCAGTTTTACTTCACTTGTCTATTTTTGCAGTACTTAATGGTTACGTCCATCTTGGGGAACTGGACATGACACACTGTAACTCATTTTGTACCCCTTTCCCACCTTCACCTCCCCTTCCCCTCCATCTCCTGGTCCTTTTCCCTTTTGCAAAAGTTCTGTCTCCTTGTTTCCTATTAAGTGTCTTTTATTTTGCTTTTCTTTTTATAACTTAGGTTTCTCACGGAAGAGAAACCTTGCAGTATTTAAGTTCGTGTGTCTGATTTATTTCACTTAGGACTATGGTCTCAAGGTGCATCCATTTTAAAAGACCACCTTAGGCCGTGAGACCCTCCTCACCTGCTACATGTTCAGACTTGCACATTGTGCGTTTATACCATAGTCAAACAGAAGCCTTATGCTGTGTCCTGCCATGTAATCAGGCTTGGTGCCAGCCTTTTGAATGAGTCATTTCAGAAGGCCGTGATAGTCTGCTAACTACTGTTCTTCACCTGTGCACTGAGTATTTTTATTGGTACGTTTGCAGTAGTACAAATGATCACATTCAACATGCAGGGAGCACATCTTAATTTTCTTTTTTCCCTTCCCCCCTTCCCCCCAACGCTTCTTCCCTTCCCAGTTTATAGAAGTTCCATTTTCACTTTTGTCCTTCAGTTCTCTTTTCTCTTTAGGGCCCTTTTTCCTTCCCCTACACTAAGCCATAGTCCTTCAAGCGGAGGTTCCCGGGCCTGGCTGCTGAGCGGAGTCTCAGGAAGAGCAAGTGCGCCATTGAATCGGAATCACTGGGGATGAAGTGGTTTTAAAAGTGTTTAAGGTGATTCTGCTGTACCATGAGAGTTGGTAACTTCAAGTTTGCCTGAAGACGGCATTAACATTTTAGGGCAGCTTTGATTATAAATTTATGAATGAAAATATTTCATACCAAGATGGCTGGTGTTTTGCATATTCCCTTCTTGAGGAATTCATTTCTTACTTTTTTCTCATTTAGGGGGAGGTGGTAGTTTTACTCTAGAATCTTTTAACATATATGTTGCATGTGTGAGGTTATGCTTTTTCTAAGCACTTATAATTTTTCAAGACTCTATGTCCATTTGTTTCTTTTGCCTTAGTAAAAGGGATTAAGATGTGATATGCCCATGTACCAACTTCTCGCAATGAATGTATCCATTGTGTGTCACAAACATGTACTAATAAAAAACACCGTTTATTTCCTCTTATGTCTCCATTTCCACTTTTGTCTCAGCAGTAAAAATGCCCTTACTTCCTCCTCCTTAATTACCAAGGCCCTTCTCTGTCCTGTGTCACCTCTAAGGTGTGGGCAAATGTCCTCCAGCATGGGCTTTCCAGTTCTCACGAAGGAACCAAGTGCCTGCCTGCAGCTGAAACATCTCCCGGTGTTCCTCACCACCTGCATGGTCTGTCACGTGTGTCTGTCACCTGGGAATCAGAGCTATTCCCCAGTGACCAAATAAAAGAAGTTACATATGTCTTTTACTCACTCGGTGTTCAGTCTCTAGAGACTCTACTAGCAGGAAAAGAGGTGGTTTCTTTCTCATGAAGAGTAATGCACTTCCAAGTTGGATTTTAATGGATAACTTAGCTCTGGATTAGATTATTAGACACAAAGAGCACCACTTTTACTATGGTGGGTCATGAATTTAGTCATTGGGTTTGTTAATCACATGGCTGCTATAGTTCAAAAGTACCTCTGCATCTGAATAAAAATATGACTCGTGCTAGGAGCTAAACTTGACATTTGGTTTCCCCCAGGCAATGAATAAATATGTACCATACTGGAGCATGGAGCGCATAGCACAGTTACAGCTCCTTCCTGGCAGTGGTGAGACATCTTTGACGTGCCACTGTTGCTTTATTTTACTAAGTCTCAACTAGTTAACCTGTTAAGACAATTGGCAAAACAACTGAGTCATTGTTGGGACTACAGGTGAAAGGAACAGACAAATCACAAGTTATAATTGTTTGGACATCAGCATTCTTGGTTATATTGAAATGATTAAAAAAACATGAAGTATGTGTAATCAAAAAATATTGTGTGTTTAAACTTTTTAAATTTTATTATAGCAAAATTCACATTGCCATTAATGTCCCTCAGAATACTCTCCCTTGCTTCAAACACACTTACCCTGTCATTATTGACACGTTAGAAATCTGTTCTTTTGATAGAGCCTTGGCATCCAAAACTAATTCAAAATGCTTACCTGTCACGGTCACTTTACTCTGGGGAAGAGGGAAAGTCACACAGTGCCAGTCTGTTGAATCAGGTGGATGAGGACGTACCATTGTGAGCCTGCCTTTCCCTCCAATGGCCCCTGGCAGTGGCTGTTACCAGACTTCTGTTCATACCTTGTAAAGAGCGTCACGAAGGAGGACTTCAAAACAGCCTCAGAAGTCGGCAAGAGCGATGGGATAAGTGTGTTTTTAGAAGTTTATTCACTGAATTTCTGACCGTCCCTTTGCTCATGCCTCAGCTTCCCTATTTGTATAGCCCTTTCTACTGTATAGGAAAACACACAGGTCCCTGTTTTTAGTGCCCGCAGTCGAACTCAGGACCTCACGCTTGCCAGACAGGCACTGTGACACTGAGCGGTGCTCCAGCCCAGGGGTCCTTATATCTGTACTTTTAACAGTACCTATTTCCTAGTTGAAATACTCTATACGTTTTAAAAGTCAGAAAGATATTTATTATCCACGAGGGTAAAGTCCAAAATATGATGTCTATTTCTATGGATCATTGCAACCATTTAGTATGGAACCTCATAAAATTTTTAATAAAAATCACTAGAGAATTGGGAGCATTGTTAACCCATTTTTTCACTTTTTAAAATTTTACACATAGTAAAACTCTTTGTGCATAGTCCTATGATTCAGACAGTTTTTTAACCACCACCGTAGTCAAGACACGGAACAAACCCATCACCCTAAAGAATTTTCTCATGCTGGCTGTTTTAATCTGCTTCACGGCCCATTCTCAAACCTTGGCAACAAATGTCTACTTTGTGTTTCTTTTATTTCACTTTTCCCTGAACGTAATAGAGTAGAATCACAGCACCGTGCATCTGGTTTCTTTCACTTAGCCTTGAGACACGCTGAAGCGGTCTTGTCGTGTGTCCTGAGGCCCCCTCGTGACTGTTTGACATTCCCTCTTATGTGTGTGCCGCTCTTTACCAGGTACTCAGCAGCTGGAGGACGGTGTGCTTCTTCGGAGTTTTTGTGAATTATGGGTAAAGTCACTGTGAAGGTTCAGAGCAGGTTTGCTATGAAGCACCTTTAACATTTGGACATGAACCGCCCCCTTTCTGAAGTAGCGGTACTATTTGCATTCCCACCAGCAGTGTATGGCAACTTGAATTACCCTGTAACTCAATACTTAGTATGGTCAGTGGATTTCGACTGCAGTGGTGGTGGTCAAGTTTTTTGTTTTATTTTGTCAGTTGGCTGGGTTTTATTTCTTTTGTTGTTTTAGTATTTCTGAAAGTGGCATCTCACGGTTTTTAACTTGCATTTTCCTAAGAACTGATAATACTGAGTACCTTTTCCTGTACTTACTGGCAGTTCTCATATATTCTTCAGCATTTGTTTGAATCCTGTATCTTTCACAGTTGAAATTTTTTTACTAAGTTTAGAAATTGTATTATATATTTAGAATACAAATTTTCTTCACTTATATGACTTGCGAAGATTTTCTCTGCAATCTGTGATTTGCCTTTTTATTTTCTTACGTGTCTTTCACGGAGAAATTTTCTATGTTTGGTGAAGTCCAGCTTACCTTAGTTGTCATATTAAGTAATTATTGCCTAACTACAGTTAACAGAGTTTCTCCTGTTTTCTGCTAGAAATGTTTTCTTTAATTCCAACACATTTTTTTAAAATGAAATTTGGTAGCTTTGTGGGATGGTAGAGGCTGCAAAGGAAAGGGACTCTTTAACTGTGTGTGTTCCCAGACATCCACTGTCTAAATCAGAAGCTTGATTTGATGTGGAAAAAGTAGTTTCATGTCTGAAATAAGTGTAGGTTTTTGGTGTAACTGACATTATGGAATATGGACACCTTTTTCCTCTCAAGTTAAAAATAGCACAATGGAGTAAATCCTTACTTCCAAAGAAAAAACATGAAAAAATAGCTAATACACGAGCAGAAATCTTTCTGGTAATGAAGTAAATTTCTAAAACCTAAATCATTTCTCATACATATACAAAGTGCTTATATCTGTGGAAAATAAACATTGTGCCCTTTGGTGATCCATTTGCCAGGAAAACGGTTCTGTTTTTAAGAAGAGAACATGCTGGTCTCCTTGGTGTCTTACACAGCCATCCGGGTCCTGTCTCCCTTCTCTTGTGCTAATTGTCTGTCCCCCCTTTCTGTCTATATTCTGCTACCTCCCGCTTATCTTTCTAATCCTTGCTTGTGTCTTCGTCGCCTTTGCCTTGAAATTTCTTTCTGTTTCATCTGGCCCGCTTTTTTCATCCTTCAGCTTTCTAAAATACGAAACAAATTTCTTTTCTCTAAGTAGTCTTTATTAAATGAGGTCTTTTTTCCCTTTTGTGATTAAGCATTTCTTTAAAATTAGGCTTTATGACTCAGAAGTATTTTTTTAAACTACCAGTCAAGACACTGTTATCATGTGTGTCAATGAAATATGATTTGTATGTCTGAGAAAGTAACCTTTAATGAAATAGAGACATTTGCCATCTCAGCTCTGTGAAGTACCGGTACAAAGCAGCAAGCATCCTGTTGTCCATTTCCTTGCCGGTAAAATATCCCAGGTTAAAAAAAATATATACCTAATATAATTGACAGGTGTCTAGATATAACTGCTTTGCTAATACATTTCAGTGTCTAAGTTTTGTTTCCAGTTACTTAAACATGTATAGTAACTTTGTTGATTTGCTTTCTAGTTTGATGACTGTATTTTCCGTATACGACTGATTTTATGAGATAGTGTTCTGTTGGATTTTCCCAACATACATGTTCACACGCTGAACAATCCAGGGAAATTTACCTGCTTTTCCCATTCTTTCCTACTCAAAACTGGCTAATATTCTCCAAAATTAAATGTCTTCAAGTTTTACTATCTCTATACAAGTGATTAATTGAAAACCTTAAAGAATAAATAAAAGTGAAGACACGGAGATTTTTTGTATTCACCTAAAATGAGGTCAAAGTCTCCTGTCAAGCAAAAAGCATAGGAAGCAGAAATATTTCTAAAACAATCAGTTGTGCTTTAGCTTGACAGTGTGGAGTTGTGCGTTCCTCACTGTCGTTCTTTGCATGGCACTTGATGACTGTCGTTCCTGGTGTCTCACTTCTTAGCGGAGGGAAATGCTGGGAAGTGGTATAATATGAACACAAATGTTACGAAGCATTGCGCGCCCATGAGAATTCCTTGTTCCTTGATGAAGTGGGGGAGAAGACAGATACCCAAATGGAACCGAGGAGAATGGAAAGGCTTGTATTTTAGTTGTTTTCGGTGCTGGGGACCGAAGGCCTTCGTGGCTGTGCTCCTCTACCGCTGAGCTGTCTTCCCAGCCCTAAGGACAGGCTTTTCAAGTAGCGTACAGTGGGGGCGGCTGGATCCCAGTCTCCGTGTTGTCACCTGCTACTGGTTAGCTCACCGGGAGTAAGTCTCCGTTAGTTTATGTTTGTTTCTGTTTTGCTTGGTTTTGTTTTGTTTTTGCAGCTGTAAGCTGTAGGAACTGAATGAGGTGATCCCTGAGGTTTCCTCCAGCTCTGAACAGTTTGAAGAGGATGGGAGTTACGCGCTTATCTTTCCCTCCCGCTTCCACAAAGCCAGCCAGCTTTTCTCCTCAGGGCTCTGTAGGCGCAGACGGCCTGATTCACATTTCCCCAGTGCTCCCTGCCCCCTGCTCTGCACCGTGGCTACACTGCTTGGCACCCCTCGTGGAGGGCCGGCCCCAGGCGCTGGCCCCTGGACCGGACACAGTGTGACCGCCGCTGTCAGCAGGGCCTGCGCACTGTGTCCGCAGGGGTCTGTGACCCGGCTGTTTGCTATTGTGTTTTTTTTTTTTTTTCAAAGATTCAGATTTAATTGTTCTGCTCTTCAAAGTCTAAGACAGTCAAGGGAACATTAGCTCCCTGGAAGAAATTGATGACACCTTTTGGAAGAGTGCAGCTGGGAAGCAAGCATGGATTCTGTCAGGCTAACTATGCTTTTTTAGGGAAGAGGCCATTCCCCTACCCTATGACATTTTCTAATACAGTTAGAGAATGCAGTTCCACCTCAGATGCTCTGAGTCAGAGACTGGGGAAAAGGCCAAGCCATAAAGATGTAGGCCTTGCCCAAGTCCTCCCAAATGGGGGGGCTTGACCCCTTGGCCTGGCATTTTCTCTTTATCACCAGCCTCCGCCTCTCTAAAGCCTTGCTGACCATGCTGGAGTTGCAGGATGACCCGTAGCGTTTTGTACTTAACTCTGAGCATGAGGTATAGCCAAGGTAAGAACATGCTGCGCAGGTGTGGCCCACCCAAATGCTAAGGAAAACTATTCTGGTAAAACTGTGTTAAGTCGTCTCCCTCCCCTGCCCCAGGAGCTCCGTGCAGGTGTGCCTGTGCTGACGGGAGGCCCAGCCCTGGGACGCGCTGTCCCCAGCCCCTGCCTGAGCTCGCTTGCTTCCTCCCGTCCCACGCACCCTGCAGTTTATTGTAAGGCAGCCTGAACTTACTACAAAGGATAAACTTATGCAAAGCAACTTGGGCTTATAAGCAATTTTAACCCAAGATCATTTGGAAAGTGTTATTCTTGGAACTCTTGCCTTTAAGGGATCTTTGAGGTACGTGGAAGGCCACCTTTTGCCCAATACAAAAATAAAAGAACATGTGGCATCTGACTGGAAATGCCTCAGGTGTTGTACAGGAAGAAGCAGGGTAAGAAGCAGGGTCACACAGGAAGTGCCTGGTTGTAAGGTACTGTTTCCACGCTTAGTTTCTGCCATGTTCCCAAACAGGAAGCATCACAAGTTACTGTGTCACTGGAAATGCAGCTGTGTTCTAACTGAAGTGCCTGGCCTACATGTAAAAACATACTAATTCATGGGGATATGGTGGCGCATGCCTGTAATCCCAGCTGCTCAGGAGGCTTCAGGAGAAGGATTGCAAGTTTGAGGCCAGCCTGGGAAACTTAGTGAGACCCTGTCTCAAAAATAAAAAGGGTGGGGGATTTGCCTCAGTGTTAGAGCGACATCCCTGGGTTCAGTCCCTAATACGGGAATTAAGTAGGGAGTGCTGCCGAATTTCCCACATAATTCTTCCATTTGAACCCACATGGCCGCCCAAAACTCCTATTTCTGCCATCTTTGGAAGAAAATAAAAATAATGTTGGAAAACTATCCATTCTCTAGTGGTAACATTAAACATAAGTGAAACATTACCTTTCTAGCTACCTTCCAATATTTCCCTTAAGATATAATTCTTTCCTTGGTATCTCTTCTTGTGATTCAGAGATGTACTGATTAGGTGTCAGGCCTAAGTTAATACTAGTTGAAACTTTAAAGGCAATATGGCATGGCCATAGTGGTTAAGAGCTCAGGTTTTATAGCCATATTCCTTGGGCTAGAATCTTAATCCCGATCTCTGCTAGCTTTGTGTTCTGAGGAAAGTTGCTGACTTTTCTGAATTTTATTTGTGCCACATCTGTAAAATGAGGATGAAGAGATCAATGTCTACGTCACATAACTGTTATGAGTGGTGGTCTTCAAAAGTGTGCTTCCAAAAGCATTTGTAGAAACTATCTACTTCCTCACACATTTTTAAAATTGTGTCTTAGTTACTTTGTTCTCATTGATGAGACAAAATAGCTTACACCCAAAGTTAGAGAAGGAAAGGTTTATTTTGGCTCACAGTTTGAATAGGTTTCAATACATAGCTGACTGGCTCCAAGGCATGGTGGCATTGCAGAGGAGAAACAGTTCATTACAGGCAGAAGGCAGCAAGCAGTGAAGTAGCAAAGCAGTAGCTACAGTAGCAGCCCCCTTTCTGTGCTTTACACTCTACCCAGACTACCCACCCGTAGGGCAGGTAGCACTAACACCCAGGGTGGGGCACCCTTAACCCTAGCATGACACCACAAATCAATCCCATCTTCACGTCATTCATCCCAGCAGCACACACCCTAGATCCAGTCACCTCTAAAAAGCCCCACCTATGTCTGTATGAGGGTTGAGGGGTGGCTCCTAGATATAAGCCATAACAAGTTAGATCTAAAAATTTTCATCATGGGTTACAAAGTTTTTTATTTTTGTTAATAAGTGGTAAAAAAGTAAGTATTCTAAGACATAGTTGCAAAATTTTGACTGTGATTGAAGTAGTTATGTTGGCTGAAGATGTCCTGATTAAGTATGTAGGTATCCCTGAGACCAGTAGTATTTCCAGTCATAGCATGTTTTAGATTTCAGAAACTTTGTATAGAAGACAATAAAAAATGGTGTATAAGACAGCCATAATGTGTTAGGTGAGGAGTTTGCCTTTTAGTACAGTGGAAAGGGAATATGAATGTAGGTAGGTTCTCAGACAGTTAAAATAAAATTAAGTACAAATGGAAATTAAGGGCTGGCGATACAGCTCAGCAGTACAGCACTTGCCTGGCAAGGGCAAGGTCCTGAGTTCAAGTCCCAGTACAAAAAAACACAAAAAACAAATGGAAATTAAGGTCTGAAGTTTGTCTTAAATATCTTTGCATGTGTATATCTAACAAATACCCCAGGTCAAAGACCACCAGTTAGGAGGATTCAGTGAGTCAATATGTGTTAAGCTCTTAGAACAATACTTGATGCAGAGTTAGTACTGAGCAAAAATGTGTCATGGTTATTTTAGATTCCTTCTTCAGAATGAATATATCCGATACTGGACTTGGCTGTTTCATGCATTTATGTCTCACAAGAGCCTACAAAGTAATTACCATTACATAGACTGTACAAATGAGGCCAGAAGGCACAACAAGGCCACATGCGTTATGTAGGGTCACACAAAAAGTTCACCTTAGAATCATTGAACCCAGATGTATCTGGCTGCAAAGCTTTCTTCAGGGAAGGGCTTAGAGGACACAGAAAAGAAGGGAAGAATCAGTGGGCAAAAGGCAGAGCTCACACGAGAGTGAACACCCAGTAGGCAAGAGGACGACGAAGCGTGCACTGGCGTCTGAGAATGCTGAGGGTGTGGAAAGCAGCCCCAGTGGTCTCTCCAGTGGAGCCCGAGGCCTTGAGATGTGATTGCCTTTCTGCAGGCCTGGGTGGAACCTGTAGAGAAGGGTCCTGGTGCCTCTTCTCTATGAGAATTCTCCCAGGCAGTTAGAGAGGGAGACCAGCATTTCGTCATTCTTCTGTTCTTGGTGCAGTGGTCAGTGGAGGCAGAGCTCACAGAAGTATCAGTGGTCATCCCTTTAGCCCCCAGTACATGGAGGGTAGAGAAAGAAACATCGGATGACACCAGCATCTCACTTGCATGTAGAGTGGTGGTTCCAAGTGAAATTCTCACTAGACTGGTAAAAAGCAACCTCTTCTGAGTAGTGGTTACTTGTCATTGAGTAGCCAGTAGCTGAGACAGGGTTATTCAGAGACTAGGAAGGATTTATTCCCTCCTCATCAGCTGGGTCTGGCTAACGTCCTACTTTTCTTTACTCTGACATAGTTAACACTACAGCCCAAAACGGAAGCTTCCCCTGCCTGAAGAAGGCATTAAAGCACAGTGATTAGAGACTTCGCTGAGGAGAAGCTTTAATACTTATAAGGAGCAGAGCGGTGCTGTAGGTGGTCAAGAGTAGTACCAGGTCAAGGAATGAGCAACTGAAAGAGTTATGGCTCTCACAATCCTTCTGTCAATGAAATGCTTCCACTGGGACTCTGGTCTGTGGCAAAACTAAACCTGCCCTTCAAAGTTACACATGTACTGTCTGGTCCAGTGTGTCCCAGGAGGGGTCGGGTGGTGAGAGGACAAAGGGCAAACTAGCAGCCAGAAGTAGTTACAGAAGGGTTCCTGGCACGAGATGCTCACAAGAGAAACAAGATTCTTGTTGCAAATGTGATTTGTGCTTCTCCACAGATGTAAGGGTTTTTTTCTTGTGAATCACCTAGGAACTGGTTTGTACCACTTTTGTGATAGATATTTCGTGTCTGTATCATGTTGCAGTTTCTCTTCCTTTCCTAAGCTGATACCTTCATGACAGCAGTGATCGTGCTGGACTCTGCATCTTCGTCCGTGCTTCTCGCTCGGCAGCGGCGCAATATTAGGCGCTGTGCATGAGCTCGAGGGCCCTGGCTCCTGAGTTCATCGGCTCTGCCTTGCTCACCAGAGAAGGCAAGTGCAAGGCAGCCCTCTCCTGTGGGGGTCAAGGGCTAGAGTGCATCAGAAGTGATTTTAAATGCCTTGAGTCTGTCAGAGATTTTCTGTTTAGGGGATGTTGCTAAGACCTCTCATCAAAAATGGTCTTTCTGTCTCCCATCAAGCTCTGCCAAGGCGGAGCGGATTGGCAAAAGCAGTTCAAAGGAAAAAGCAAAGTAATGCCCTCTACTGATGGCCCTCCAGGTGCCAGCGGGGAGGAAAGTACGTGTGGTTGAGCCTTGGGATGTTGAGCGCTGTCAAAATGATGCGGAGATTTAGACTTCATGAAACACTTTCCTCAACTTTTACATACGTGTTCCCATGCACTGTGTGTTCTTAGGCCAGGTAGCTTTAAAAGAAAACTAGTGATTTGTAGTCTTGCCACGTACACAGAATCAATAGCCCTTAAAGAGGGGCCTACTCAGCTCCTGGAGAAGACAGCATCTTAGACTGGCAGCAAGAGCCAGTGGGAGTGGTGCAGTTAGCCAGAAACACGTATGTGGAACCCTCAGTCCTAAGCAGAGCAGTAGGCTGGGCCAAGTCACTTAATCCTGAAGGCTGTGTTACTCCTTTGGGAAATGTTACACAGGTGTTGATACGGAGCCAAGGCAGTGACAGGACAGCCACTTTTAATTTGTGCAAAACTATTCTAACTGTAAGAGCCCTACATGTGACTAAAGATCTAAAATCTTGAAGGCTTTGTTCCTTAGATCTTGAATTGGATTTTTTAGAGAAGTGGCCACATTGATTGGGCAGGTAATAGCCACTCTCCTGAACGTTGAAGGAAGCAGAGGAAAGGGCCCTGAAGGGCAAACGCTGGGGGAGGCAGCACATAGTAGGAGCCCTGGAGCGGTCACCGCCAGCGGCTGGCACAAATTGCCCCTGGGAGTTCAAACAGAAAAACCTTTGGGCTTGGCCTAACTGGCCTGGTAATAAATATGTTGGTCCAAAGAACAAATGGTTGTGTTAAGATGAATCCATCTGTTACCCTAAGGAAAAGAGTCGTGTACCCTATGTGTGGGCAGTATTGTAAGTGACCAGTAAAGATTAACCCTTATAAGAGCCATGAGCACAGTGCAGCCACCGTAATGCGGGGTTTTTGATTAGTACCAGCATGCACTTACACTTCTTATTATCTTAATTTTTGCCTAGAGGCCATGTCACCACATGGGAGCTCCTGGCCAGCCTCTGAGAAGTGGCTTCTTATTTCCCTGAAGTGAAGACAACTGGTGTCTGTGTGTATTTGAGCTGGAGAGGACAGGCTGTGAGGAAACCAGCTCCCCCGACCCCCAGCCATGCTGAGTTGCAGGGTGGGGGCTGCGAAGCAGCTTGCTAGGCAGAGCATTTAGATGGACTGGCTGAAGGCTCCTTTGCTGGACTGCTTACCCAAACCTCTGCCCAAAGCAAAGAAAACATGGCCAGGATGACATCATTGTGGTCACACAAAGCCTCTTAACTGCATCAGTTGTCTTTTATTTGTTTGTTCAAGAACTCTGAACTCCTCTTTCTTTAATAAGAAATTCAAACCACATTTTGTTTGAGATACTCCAGGGAGATGTAGCAACAAGGTTGCCATTTTACAGACTTTGAACTGAAACTGTTAGCCATTTACAACTTTGTTTAAAGAACAATGACTTGGAGTACAGGCCTGGGTTCTCAAGAGCCTGAGGACAGTGACCAAGGCAGAGAAAAATCTAGTGCAGAGCCAGCCGGCCAAGGCTTGCTGCGCATGGCCAAGAATCCAGATGCTAGGGTTGAAGGCCTCTGCTCATGTCATAGGGTTGGCATTGAGTTTGGCGCTGTTACATGCTGATTTGTACCAGTACCTTCAGCGTGTTAGCTTTCAACAGGTAAAAGAGAAATTAAGGGAAAGAGGGTAAAAATAATCACATCTGTTACTTTCCCTCACCGCAGAAACTGGCCGAGAAGCATGTGCTGCCTGGTGACTTCTGCATCCCACCACGGCGATGCTGCTTGCCTCATGTTCTCCTGTCTTTATACTTTCCTCTTGCTGTCACAACCAAAACTAAACCTGTTCTCCCATTTTGATCTTTATACTAAAATGTCAGCCATTGTTTCACTTTCTGTTCATAATAAGATTTATGTTTAACAATTTTGGAAATACGGCCATTTTCACTATATGGGGTTCTTCTACCTACTCATGAACAAGGGGTATCTTTGCATTTTCTGATATCTTCTTTGATCTCCTTTTTCAAAGTACTGTAGTTTTCATTGTAAAAGTCTTCTACTTCCTTCATTAGATTGATTCCTAGGTATTTCATTTTTTGGATACTACTGTGAAAGGTGATGTCTACCTTATTTCTCTCTCAGTAAATTTTGTTATTAGTGTACAGGAATGGTATTGCTTTTTGAGTGTTAACTTTCTATCTGGCTACACCGCTGAATTTGCTTATGAAATCTAGAAGTCTTTTGGTGGAGTTTTTGGGATCTTCTATGTAAAGCCATCCACGAATAATGATAATTTTACTTCCTTTTCTGTCCTTATTTCTTTTATTTCTTTCTCTTATCTAATTACTCTGGCTAATGTTTCTACAACTGTATTGAATAAGAATGGTAACGGTGGAAATCCTTATCTTGTTCTTGATTTTAGAGTCAAAGCTTTCAGTTTTTGTCCATTTAGTATGATGTTGGATGTTGGTTTTTATGATGAATATGTGTTAGACTTTGTCAGACTCTTCTTCTGCATCTATTGAGATGATCACATGGTTTTTGTCCTTGACTCTGTTAAAGTGATATGTGACATTTATTGATTTGCATATGTTGAGCCATCCCTGCATCCCTGGTATGAATCCCACTTGGTCATGGTATATAATCTTCTTCATGATTTGCTGCATTTTGTTTGCCGGTATCTTTACTGAGAATTTTTGCATATGTTCATTAGGGAGATTGGTCTGTAGTTCTCTTTTTGGGTTTGCTCCTTCTCTATTTTGGGGTCAGGATAATGCTTGCTTGAATTTGGGAGTATTGCTTCCCTTTCAATTTCATTAAAGAGTTTGAAAAGTAGTAACATTAAGTCTTCTCTATAAACTTTGTAGGACTCAGCAGTGAGTCCATCAGAGCCTGAGTTTTTCTTCGTTGGTCGGTGTTTAATTCCATGTATAGTTTCATTAACTGGTACTGATTCATTTAGAATTTTTGTATCTTCTTGATTAATTTTGGTAATGCATATGTATCTAGGAATCTTTCCATTACTTCTTTGTTTACCATCTTATTAGAACACTCTGGAAGCAGGTACTGATGATCGTCTGGATTTCTGCAGGACCTGTTGTGATTTCATCCTTTCCATTCCTAATTACATGGATTTGATTTAATACAATTTTGATAAAAATTCCAGTAGCATATCTCACAGAACTATAGAAAACAATCCTAAAATTCATTTGGAACCAGAAGAGGCCTAGAATAGCTAAAGCAATTCCGGGCAACAAAAGCAAAGCAGTGGGCATCACAATCCCTAACATGAAATTACATTACAAAGCTACTGTGATAAAACTGTCATGGTACTGGGGATGTGGGAAACAGACCCAAGGATCAGTGGGATAGATTAGAAGCTGCAGAAACAACTCCAAACATACTTAGCTGCCTTACCTTTGACAAAGGAGCCAAACACCTCCCCGAAAGAAAGAACCTCCTTAATAAATGGTGCTGGAAAAACTGGCTCTCTGCACACTCAGGATTAAAACTTAGACCCATGCCTATCACCATGCACTACACTAAAATTGAAATGGATCAAAGACCTAAATATTAAAACAGAAACACGTAATCTGCTGGGTAATAAAATAGGTAAAATTCCTGAGGACGTAAGTGTAAGCAGACATTATGATGACAGCCTAACCCTACAGGAAGTGCTACAGAGAATTGACACTGGAACAAAAGCCTAATCCCACAGGGAGTGCTACAGAGAATCAACACTGAGGCTTCATCACGTTAAAGGGCTTTTGGAAACCACCAACACAGGGAAGAGACAGTCCACAGTGTGGGAAAGATTTTTGTCAGCTGCTCTTCAGACAAAGGCGTAATACCCAGAATATATAAAGAACTCAAAATACCAGAACTAACTGAAAAATGGGCATCTGAAATGAATGGACGCTCATCAGATGAAGAAGCAGAAATGGCAAATAAATACATGAAAAACTCCCTGGTCATTTGAGAGATGCAAATTATGAATGCTAAGAGTCCATCTCACTCCAGAAAGAATGGCTGTTATCCAGAAACCAACCAATAACAAATGCTGGCAGGGCCGTGGGGAAAAAGGAACCCTTCTGCACTGTTGGTGGGAGTGCAGACTGGTGCAAGCACTATGGAAAACAATGTGGAGATTCTTTTAAAGCGTAAAACTAGAGGTTCCATCTGACCCAACAATTCCCCTTCTTGGCATCTCCCTGAAAGAGTTAAAAGCATCCACAGCAATATATGTACACCCGTGTTTACAGCAGCACAGTGTGTAACAGATAAATCTTGGAAACAACCCAAACGTCCATCAACTGATGAATGAATAAAGGAAATGTGGTGGTATGTTGGTGGGGTGGTTTTTTGTTTTTTGTTTTTTCTTTGCAATGGAGTACAACTCTGCCATAAAGGATAAGCTTGAGGCATTTATAGCTAAACAGGTGTACCTTGAGACTATATTCTTAAGTGAAATAATTCAGACAGACATTCAAATATTGCGTGGTTTCTCTGGTGTGAGAAAGCGAAAGTGTAAGGGAAAACATGTATAATAAATATTGGGAAATAAAATGTTCAAATGAGAATGGAGCAAAGGCAGGAGGAGGGGAAGGAAGCAAATGACAAAAAAAGAATAGAAGAAAAAATGGAAACAAAATGTTTGTAAATAAAGACCGGCCGAGGGGAAGGGGGGGAGGGGAGGGGAGGGGAAAAAAGAAGCAGCAAGATATGTACAGGTACAGATTCCCTATGATGAACACTATCATTATGTATACCTAAAATGCACCAATAAAGTAACAAATAAAAAATAAAATTCATGTTCATAGAATGCTTAATTTACAAATTTTTTCTTTTATAGTGGGCTATAGATATTGTTAGCATTGTCTTGGGAAAAGTTTATAAGTATTGTTTCAGTCTCATAAACATTTCTCTAAGAGCATACAAATATTTATGCCCGTATTTCTAACCTGTTTATAAGAGTTGTTAGTAGATAATACAGTCCTCCACCAAAGAGTGAAATTGGAAGTCTATAACTGAAGCTGACTGTCTTGGTTACTTTTCTCTTGTTGCTGAGACAAAATACCTGATGCCCAAAATGAAGGAAGTAAGGTTTCAGTCCATACTGGGCTGGTTCCAAAGCAGAGCGGCACATGGCAGACGACAAGTGTTTGTGGCAGTGAAGCACAGCAAAAAACAAAAAAAAACAAAAACAGACCAAAAGGGAGAAATGGTGGCAAGCAGCCTGTTTCCCTCCCTTACCGTATACGCAGACTACCAGCCTCAGGGGCGGGTGTAGCACTCACACCCATAATCCCAGCATTGGACCGTGGCTCAATCACAGATCCTAGAAGCCCACCCCATGACTGCATGTGCATTGGGGCGACATGCAGACACAACCATAACACTGGCCACTAGTTTTGGGAATAACAACGTTCCCAAATATATGAAAAATGGATTATGGGAATGTAGACTATTAATACTCTTTTTGACACAGGGCATTGAAAAGTCTATTTATTTTTCCAGAAAAGCATTTCTTTCTGATTGACTAGAGTTCATATCTAACAGTTTCATAGTTGACAGTAAAATTGTGTTTAACATATTCTAGGACAAAAGTTACTTCCAGGAAGATACAGTAATTATTGAACAAGATAGTTAAAGGCCTGTAAGATTAACCAGTTTTTGCTTGAAACATAGCATTTTTCATGTACCTTTTAAATAGTACCGACAAGGTATTTCCTGGAGATTAATGAGAGCCTGTGTTAATGGGCTGGAGGGTCATTAATCCCATACACAAAGGTGAAGAACAACTGCAGGGTCCAGAGGACTTGATTTCTGAAGACTTCTCAGAGTATTAGTTGCCTTTCCAGGACCCCAGCCTGAGCACTGTCCTCACTGTCCTTTCTCCACGGCACATACTCACTTTGGATGCAGTTAGTTTTGTGAAAGTCTTTTGTAATCTGTCTTTTCATCAAATAAAATCTTTTTAGAGACAGGGTCTCACTCTAATTCAGGCTGACCTTAAACTCACTACATAGCCCAGTCTGGCCGCAAACTTGCAGCAATCCTCCTGCCTCAGCTTCCTGATTACAAGTCTTGGATTACAGATATGCACCACTACACCGGCATTTTTTTTTTTAATCAGTGAGCTTCCTTGTCTCATTGAAAATTCAGGAAAATCATCATTGTGAAAGTCATTCATTTTGCAAACCTTTTCACCATCAGATGGTATGGGACAGAGCTGTGCTTAAGAATCTAGAAATCAAAGCAGCCAGAATATAGCACCTAGTGGTTTTACTTATATAAAATATCCACATGTGCTGTGCATATGATCTGTGGAAAATACGAAGTTACTGTCAGTGGTAAGCTGAAATCAGTGGAACAGTCAGACATAGCTACCACACGAGTCAGAAGAGACTGACACATCCACAGGGTATGGGTCGACACAGGACAGTCAGGACGCTGTTATAAACAGAGATGCAAACTTCCGCAGTGTCACCAGGGGTACACGAGGCGTGGTCAAAACCAGAGTTGCGTAGGCTTGTAGAAGTTTATCACGGTAACAGACTCCTTGGTGTCAACCCTCTCAGGATGCCCCCTCTCTTTGAACACATTATCCCGCCGTTCTTGCTGCTCTCTGAAGCAGTGTTGAAAGTCCTTTTTTGTGTGTTTTTTCAGTTGCACACTGTAGTGGCCATGATGTCCTAAATTAATCCAAACCATTCACCTTTCATGGATATTTTGACCTTGGGGAGGAGCCAGGCATCACGCAGAGCCAGATCCAGCAAATAAGGTGGATGAGGACGCGCTGTTAGCTTTCCGTGAGCTGCCTTTCCATCGGTCGGCACACAGCAGCCACGTTCACAGTGGGTTTGATCGCACCTCGCAAAGACGTGAAAGAGGACTTCCCCGCTACTGCAGAAAGCGACAGGACTGATGTGACGAGTGTGTGTGAAGGAGGGGCAGTGCCTGGAGGGGACCAGTGGCGGTGTCCTTTAATAAATGGTTCTGAATGTAAACACGTCCCATCTGTTTTCATCGTTCCTTGTGAGACCGCAGAAGCTGTCACCTTCCGGACCAGCACAGGCTTGACCAGTTCTCCGTGTACACAAACTCATCTGCCCCACGGGTGCTCTCACATGACCCGATAGATTGGTCTCAGGGTTGTGTAAGAGGCTGTATGACCCTGGGCTAGGACGCACTCCGTGGGAGAGCAGGGGAGAAGGGGTGGCAGAGGACCTGGAACCTCCTCCCCACAGATAGCTACAGGAGGACCCTCACGCTCTCCTCCGGCCGAGAGCTGTAGACTGATCGCTCAGACAAAGAAGACAGTCTGTCTTCGTTCTGGTGCCTCTTCTGTACCTGCGTCCCCAATGAGTGTTTCAGCAATGGGAGTGCTCGTCTTCCTGCTGTGAATGTAAGGTCAGCCTCCTTTTAAAACCACCGGATGAGTTCAGCCCTCTCTGGTGTATGCAAGTAAAATCAGACGGATTTTTCTGCTAATGCAACCGAAGGCTCTGATCTCTGTAGTGCGGTTTCATGTGTTCAGAAAATATAAGATGCCAAAGGTGATGTTGCTGCTTTAAAAAAACCTCCTGAAAATTAATAAGGTAGCAGAAATGTGCTAAAGGAAACTAAGAAGATTATCTTAGTAGGGTGAAGAGTAGAAATTCAAAAGCCCCTTTAAAATGGTAGCCAGCATTTTGCCACTGTCATATATCTGACCTCTGAATGTACCAAATCCTTATGGATTTTATGATTCAGCCAAGAGATGTAAATTCTTAGCTAACTATCCAGACTGAGCTACTGTTTCAGTACTGTGAGTACAGGTGAAAATCTTTATATTCCTCCGTACTGGTATAAAAGAAATCTTCACTTTATATATAGATTAGTGCCACTAGACCTCATGGGCTTCTCAAGTTCTTCCCTCGCTGAAACTGCCTTGTACGGATGAACTCCCAGATGCAGGTGGGGACGTAATGGAATCACAGGCCAGAATCGGTAGATTATGTAGGTCATGGCTGCGGTTTTATTAGCCCATCTGGGAAAATGACCAAGTACATGTGGACTTGAAGGAGACTCAGGTTCTCCTCCCTTGGGTAGGCTTTCTGGCCTCCTTTTGGCATTTTGTTGGTAGTGGAATTTCCTGGTTATTTTACTTACTCTGAGAGTGACGGATCCAAACTGTTATGATTTGAACAGGAGCTTTCTTTCCACATACTTGGCCGATATTTAATGCATCAGCACAGTGTTTCTGAAAATGACCGAGCCACTTAGTGAAAGATTAGTAGAACCGGCTATCTGTGTGTACAGATGGTGTCTGTCCAGATTAGAAAAGAGCAACTAAAACCCTGTAGAAATGCCTTGTTTTAAAAGGCGTAGTCTAATGCTCTACCATTAACGCTCCCAAGGTAGTGTTACATAAATAATTACTGCTAGACAGGAAGGGTCATTTCCCATTCTGTAATCACTTGAACACATTCACGGTTTTTATTGTCTCCTCAGAATCCTCTGGGCCACCGGCCATAAATTATCACTTTCCTGAGTGTGCAACTTCCATTGCATGATTTAGATTTTATGGTAGAAAAGAGCTAGAGAACTGAGGAAAAAGAAAAACAGTACCTTACTTAAGTCCAGACGGAAATTTCTGGTTTGCTTTCTCTTCTCTCTCTCTCTCTCTCTCTCTCTCTCTCTCTCTCTCTCTCACTTTTTGTTGCTTTTTTTTTTTGAGACAGGGTCTCATGTTTTCAGCAGTCAGCCTCCTGGGGTTTTCCTTAATGTCTCAATCATGAGATTTGGCACTGTGGGTTCATACTTGTCTGTGGGTATGTAATATCTAAAACAGTGGTTCACAATTTCAAGTCCCAACAAAAGCATCCCAGTGCCTGTTCCCTTCATTTCCAGATGACAGCTTAGCCCAGGACTTCTTACTTTTGTCCACGGAATGCAAGACTTCGTATTTGTGTATATTCTGTGACATTTGTCACCTCAGATAGAGTTTTGTAGAGTTAATCAAAGGCATCATGGTGGGAATTAGTGCATCAATAATCATTATAACAATAGCGCCTTGTGACTGGGCACTTACATGCCACTTAACACCGTGTATTTCCCATTTATCAGCAGTGAAGGCAGGTACAGCTATTATGTGTTTTCTGGCTCATTAAACTAAGACTTAGAGGTTAAATGACCTGTCAGTGATCACATACAAGTGGAATTAGAAGGTAGTGATGCTGGCCCAGCATGGTAGCGCACCCCTGTGATCTTAGCTCTTGTAATCTCTGCGCTCAGGAGGCTAAAGCAGGAGGGTAGCCACAAGTTTGAGGGTAGCCTGAACTGCAGATGGAGACCGTGCCCCAAAACACCTGAGAAAAGTAGAAGCTAATGATGCCGTCTGTGGAATACATGTCCTTAGGCATTACTCTTCATGGTGACGGACGCATCCATTTACCGGTGTAACTCCAAGGTCAGCCTCGCTTTGCGACCCGTACTGAGTTCAGCGTGTGCTGTTAGTGGCGGCAGCAGTGGCAGCTGTTCTCATCAGACTGTGCACCTGTAATACGTGTGTCTGACCCTAAAATCACTTCAGATTCCCTTGGTACCGGGCACTGAACTCAGCACCTCGCACTTGCTAGGCAGGCACTTGTGCCGCTGAGCTGCACTCCCGGCCCTAGAGCCAGGCGCTGCGGTCTGCACCTGCAGATGTCCGCTTTATAACCCACACGCACACATTCGGGGTGGGGTCTACCCAGACCCATCTCAACGTGCCGGTAGCCACTTTTCCTCTTGTTCAGAGAGGAAATTTTAGGAGCTGTCATTTTTAGTAGAGCCAGACACAGGATAAATCATGTCTCAGATACCCCTGGAAATTGGAAACTAGGAGAGTGGCCCTGCAGTATTTCACACTCATACTTCCATTGTTCCTCTGCTTCCCCATGAAGTTAAAAAAAAAAAACACCAACTCCCATCCAGGCTGTACCAGCGAAGTTTGCCTTCTCACTTTCATATTCTCAGTGTAGTCTTCTGTGCCTTTGCTTAATATGTAGGGGAATCTTGCACGTATAAAAATACCCTTAGGGGATAGGCTCCCTACAGAGTGTGGCTTTTTGTTAGACTCCACACCTAGGCTGTTTACAGGGTCTGGCCCTGCTGCACACACAGTTCATCCTGATCAAGTAAAGACCCACGTGAGTTAGAGTTCAGCAGGCTCCTCTGGTATTTGCCAGTAGTGTGAAGCTGCTAATATCACTTAGTATAATCAATGGCACTTAATGAGATTAATATCACTTGGCTGTTAATATCATTTGATATAATTAATATCACTGAAGCTGCTAAAATCACTGAGTGCCGCTCAGAGTGTGACCTGCCAACCTGTGCTGTTGTGTAAACTGTTATGTTTCTGCTGTAAGATAAATTAGTCATTGAAGCCTTTAGGAACTTGTGTAGTAGTCTTACGGTGCTGCGGTGTCTCAGAATGTGATCATTATTCTAGCGATTAAATTTTATTCCAGGCGATGATAAATTGACTAACAAAAATTTGTCCTATGCCACAGGAAAGCACAGATTTAATGTGCTGCTTCTCAAAGTCTAACTTACATAGCTGGTCATTTCAAAATTCTGATAAACCAAGCATGGTAGTATACATGTGTAATCTAAGTGTTCTGTGAGACTAAAGCAAGACAGTTCTAAGTCCAAGCCTAGCTTGGGCAAATTACTACCTAGCAAGACCCTGTTTCAAATATTAATAACCCTAACAACAATAATAAAAAGGACTGGGGTTGCAGATCCATGGGAAGGCCCTGAGTTCAGTCCCTAGTACCAAAAAAGAAACAACACTCAGATTGAATTTCAGGGTAAAGCCTGAGATTCTGCTTTACAAACATGTAAGTGATGCCAATGCCCTAATGTCAACCAAATTTGGAAGAGCAGGAACTCAGTGGACCTGTATAATGTATACAGCATTTTCCTTTAAGTGCATGTCATGCTTGTCCATTTTAAATACAACCATCAAATGCCTATACAACCTTGGAGTCTCACTTTTCACTGTTTTGAGTGGGAAACTGGGCAAAACATCTGTGCTACCTCCCAAGCTTCAGGAGGGCCCTTTGTTATTATGCTCTCAGACCCTCTCCTGTGTCAGGGTGGATGAAGCTGTGTAAACGGAGGACTTTCTGAGAAAATCTCTTCCCAGCTACTGCCCCGAACCAGGAAACTGCTATGTGTGCAATCCTCTAAATTGGGGATTAGGATCTAGTTTTTATGTGCTGCTCTTTCGCAGCCTCACGCCTCCTTAACCCCATCGTGTCAGGTTCTTTGTGTCCCTCCGTCTACAATGACACCGGTTCAGTTGTCCTGGGAGGGCCCCGCCTCCAGAGAACCCCTCCGTCTCAGGGGTGCCTGAGCGACTGATTACCTGGCCTCTTATTTTTCTGAACTGGGATCCAGACAACAAAGTCCACAAGGTCCAGTAACTCTGCTGAATGCCCTAAATAGTACAAACAGACCTAGGAAGACATATTTGGGCAGAATTTATAGAATTTGACTTAAAACATTTCTGAAATGATTTTTTTGCATTGCCTTTACTTTTGTTTTACCTCTGTGTATCTTTGGAGAGCAGAGTGAGTCCTAGGAGTTATCTTTCTCTGGTTGTAAATTATAATTTGATAGTGTCAGGCACTCCAAATGTCCTTAATATGCATTGATGTCCTTGGCAACCATATGCCAAACATAGTAAATAGAATATAGAATTAGACTAACAGGCATTTGCACAAATACATACAAGTTATCCTAACTCAAGCCTAATTGTTCTACTTATTCTTTCAATGTTGACAAATTATTTAATCTTTCAATTTTGATAATCAAGAATTATGATGGAAAATGACAGTGATATTTCTTAAAAACCATCTCCTAAAGACATTTCCTTCTGTTTAAGGAACAGGTCTGTAACTTTATCACATGAATCTCTCTCCTAAAGTTACTTATACACAGAGTATAAGGAAATATAGTAATAAGTTTTAAAAATTTGAACTACTAGCTACACCTGTTTAGGATCTAAAACCAAACTGGAAAACATAAGGCTTAACCCCACATGCTCCCTGATCAAATGCATAGGTTCCGAAAATAGCTTCATGGAGTTGTCAGCAGCAGCTGAAACAAGGAGTCAGTGGTGTCGCTAGTCACAGCCTGACAGCCTAGGGACACTGTGGCTCAGAGGCACCGCCCCTGTCCCCTCCTGTTCCAGGGCCTGGCACAGTGGCTCTCAGGCAAAACACAGAGGCAACTCCTGCCTTACTCAGTCTCTTTACTCCCTTCAGTTTCAATCTCCGAGCCAAGGGACTGTCCCTAGGTCTGTCCTGAAGGTCTGTGACATCCAGTCCAAACCACAAACAGGAAAGAAAAGTAGCTAAAAGCCTCCAGAGAATTACAGCAAACTTCAAACAGGCACACAAAGGATTCCAAGAAGAATGTTAAAAGTAAATGAAGTCTTGTGCATTTGCTGGTCACAGTTAATCCTAGAGTACTCGCAATGTGCAAGTACCCAGCACACATTACCCTTCTGTGTTAGTTAGCAGCAGATTTGTGCCCTAAATACCATCAGAAACACCTTCATTCGCGCAACACAGCTCTGCTCAACTATGTACAGCTTTCCGTCAACCACAATGAACATATTCCTATTGGAGAATCTTTTCTTGTGGCATTCTCTTAGGGTAAACTACTTCTTTACAGGAGTCTGCTTATATTCCACCAGAAGCAAGATGTGGGCTGGCAAGGCAATCAATCTGACCTAATGTGTCAGCATTTTATGTTACTAGGCTGGTGGCATTAAGCAGAGCTTACATTTGCCTTCACATATAGGTCAATATACTGGTATACCACACACTGTTCTCCCCTCGACAGTCATCAGTTCTCCAAATCAAGAGAGAAGCAGTAATGTTTGCTTTTCCATTCTTATGACTCAAAATAGGCTTCTGTTTCATAACAATGGTGTGGGAAGGTAAGAACCAATAGCCCAATTCCCCCGCATCCTGCTTCATTATTGTGCCCAACAAGAAAAACAAAAAGGCAGTTGTTTGTGTGTCCTTTAGCAATACAACTGACTTTTCAAGAGCCAGGGCTGGAGGTACAGCTCAGTGGGGTAAGTGCTTGCCGCTAAACACTAAGGCCCTGAGTTCGATCCCCGGTCCGGGGGAAAAAAAAAAAAAAAAGGAATGGATGTTTTCAAGAGCCAGGGGAAGAAGTCCAGGCTGAGGATCTAAAAGAGAAAGAGGGAGATCAGCGATAGCAGGTGGCGTCCTAAAACTTTCCCTTCGCGGTCGGTCGGCACTTTCCAGTTCGCCAGTACACTGGTAAGTGTTGGTAGGCACTCTGCTGATGTTGAAAACCCAGAATTTCTCTAGTCCTTCATATAAGAAATTAAGAGACTGTGTTTGAGAGAGAAAAACAGCTGAGCTGGTCGTTTCAATGTCCAAAACGTAGTCTGTCCATTTGCAGAGCCTGGAATGATAGCACCTGCCTCTCCTACTGTACAGGACTAAATCTCCTCAGTCAGCGTGAGCACAGTACTGCTGCTCTCTCAGTGTGGGCCCAGGTCAATCACACGGAAACATGTGGAACTTCTATGAGATTTGATCCCCTAATTTCTAAAGGTTGTATTACAAATGAATGTCTTCTTTAGGGAGTTCCTATGTGAATCAATTCTGAAGAAGCAGATAGTAGCAATATGCGACCTTTTTGCCTAACATCTAGAGCTTGGACTGAAATGTCAGTATCCCTCAAAGAAGGCTCAGTGATTTGCACTAAAATGTATAATCCAGCTCAATGATTTGACACTGGGTTGGTCTCAAGAATTGACTCCAAATCTTTTTGGACATTAGGTAACCATTTTCAACATAAGAAAGAAATTTTCTGGTCTTCAACCTTTCTGCACTGAGGAAGAAAATAGTTACTCTATTTTATACATCTCTAAAAATGTATAAAATTCAGCTTCAAATACTAGTGAATGACTTCCTGGGTAGATCATTGCACTTGGGGCTTATGGAGACACTATTTGCCCAGCTGACTGTTACATCTGCAGTAACCTCTGATGGGTGGCCCAGAGTGAGCGCTCCAAAGTAGTGGGTGAGCAAATGAGCCAATGATTTAAACGCTGCATTAAGCAGAATGCAGCAAATCATCAAGAAGATCATACACTGTGACCAAGTGGGATTCATACCGGGAATTCAGGGATGGTGCAACATACATAAATCAATAAATGTAATACACCACATTCACAGAGCCAAGGACAAAAACCATATGATCATCTCAGTAGATGCAGAAGAAGAGTCTGACAAAGTCCAACACCCATTCATGATAAAAAAAAATCCTGCAGAAAATTGAAATAGAGGGTCTTTACCTCAATCTGATAAAAACCATCTATGACAAACCAACAGCCAACATCATACTAAATGGATAAAAACTGAAAGCTTTCATTTTAAAATCAGGAGCAAAAAAGGATGTCCACTGTCACCACTCCTATTCAATACAGTTCTGGAAACATTAGCCAGAGCAATTAGACAAGAGAAAGAAATAAAAAGAATAAGGATAGGAAAGAAAGAAGTAAAAATTGTTTGCAGACAATATTACACTCCACATAGGAAACCCCAAAAACTCCTCCCAAAGACTTGTAGATTTAATAAGCAAATTCAGTAGCATAGCTGGATAACACTCAAAAAGCAATATCATTCCTATACATGAAGAATAAACTCATTGTGAGAGAAAGTAGGGAAACAATACATTTCACAGCATCCAAAACAATGAAATAGCTAGGAACCAATCTAATGAAGGATGTAAAAGACCTCTATGTTGAATACTGCAGTACTCTGAAAAAAAAAATGAGATTGAAGCAAATATCAGAAAATGAAAAGATACCCTTGTTCATGAGTAGGAAGAACCAATATATTGGAAGTGGCTATACTTCCAAAACTGTTACACAGATTTAATGCAATTCCAATGAAAATTCCAACAGCATAGCTCACAGAATTAGAAAAAACAGTCCTAAAATTCATTTGGAACTGGAAGAGACCTGGAACAGGAAAGGCGATTCTGGGCAACAAAGGCAAGGCGAGGGTATCACAATCCCTGACTTTAAATTACACTGTAAAGCTGTTGTGATTTTAAAAAAGCATGATACTGGCAAAAAAACCAGACCTGAAAATCAGTGGAACAGACGAGAAAATGCAGAAACAGCTCCAGAGATATTCAGCCACATGTTTGACAAAGAGGCCAAACACATACCCTGGAAGGAAGACAGCCTCCTTAATAAACGGTGCTGGGAAAACTGGCTGTGCACATGCTGAAGACTAAAACTGGCCCCATGTCTTTCACCAAGCACTAAACTAAATTTGAAATATATCAGAGATCTAAATGTTAAGACAGAAACATTAAAACTACTGGAAGATAGAATAGGTAAAACTCTTAAAGACATTGGCGTATGCAAAGACTTTATGAGTAAAACCCCTGATCACACAGGAACTATCATAAAGGATCAACAACTGGGAAACTCATCTTATCACAAAGCTTTTTCACAGCAAGAGAAACCACTAACAGAAAGAAGAGACAACCCACACTGTGAGAAAATATTTTGCTGGATATTCCTCAGATAAACATTTACTATCAGGAGCATACAAAGAACTCAAAAAATCAGACCTCCCAAATTTAAAGACCTAATCCAAAAATGGACATCTAAGATCAGTATACACTTTTCAGATGAAGAAATACAAACAGCAAATAAATACAAGAAAAAATGTTCAACATCACTGGTCATTCAAGAGATGAGAATTAAAACAACACTGAGATTCCATCTCATCCAGGAAAGAATGACTGTCATCAAGAAATCAACCAGGCCAGGCCTGATGGCACACACCTGTAATCCCAGCACTTGGGAGGCTGAGGCAGGAGGATCTTTGCAAGTTCGAGACCAGCCTGGGCTACAAAGTAAGCTCAAGGCCAGCCTGAACAGCATAGCAAGACTCTGTTTCAAAAAACAAATAAAAATAAAATATAACTCAACCAGTAACAAATTCTGGCAGGGCTGTGGGGCAAAAGGAATCCTTCTTCACTGTTGGTGGGAGTATAGACAACTACTGTGGAAATCTGTGGAGACTCCTCAAAAAACTAGGATTGGAAGTCACATTTGACCTATCTATTTCCCTTCTGGATATCTTCCCAGAAGAATTAAAAACATCACACCACAGAGATATATGTGCACCCATATTTATAGCAGCACAATTTGTAATAGTTAGATCTTGGAAATACCCCAAATGCCCATCAACCGATGAATAGATTAAAAAGTTGTAAAAAAAATTGGCTCTCTGCATGCTGAAGACTAAAACTAGACCCATGTCTATCACTATGCACTAAAAGAAAGTCAAAATGGGTCAGAGATTTAAATATTAAAGCAGAAACACTAAATCTACTGAAAGAAAAAGTAGATCAAAATCTTGAGGGCATAGGGTAGAAACAGTCTTAACAAAAACCAAACTGCATGGGAAACACTTCAAAGAATCAACAACTGGGATCTCATCCTGTTAAAAAAACTTTTGTACTTCAAAAGAAATTACCAATGGAGTAAAAAAGAAAACAACCCATAAAGTAGGCAAACATTTTAGCTAACTGTCCGTGAGACAAAGGACTTATATCTAGAACATACAAAGAACTGAAAAAAACTCAGACCCCCCCCCAAATTCAAAGACCCAATCCAAAAATGGACATCTGAGATGAATACACACTGCTCAGATGAAGAAATTCAAATGGCAAGTAAATACATGAAAAAATGCTCAGCATCATTGGTCATTCAAGAAATGCAAATTAACAACACTGAAACACTGACATTTCATTTCACTCCAGTAAGAGTGGCTACCATCAAGAAGTCAACCAACAACAAATGCTGGAGGGACTGTGGGGGGAAAGGAACCCTTCTCCACTGTTGGTGGCAATGTAGAGTGGTGCAACCACTGTGGAAGTCAGTCTGGAGATCCTCAAAAAATGAGGATTAGAGGCCCACTTAACCCAGCCATTTCCCTTCTGGGTATTTCTGAAAAGAATTAAAAACATCATACCACAGTGATATATGTGCAACTATGTTTATAGCAGCACAATTTGTCATAGTAAAATCTTGGAAACCACCTAAGTGCATATCAACTGAAGGGTGAATAAGAAAAATGTGGTATTTTTATACAGTGGAGTGTTACTCAGCTATAAAGAAAGATAAATTCGAGGCTTTCATAGGTAAATGGATGTAACTAGAGACCATATTCGTAAGTGAAATAAATCAGACTCATATGTGTGAACATCGTATTGTCTCCCTAGTGTGAACCTGAAAGAGTAATGTGATCCAAAATGTGCAATAGATACTATAAAACGGGAAGAAACTTCAAAAGGAAGGAGAAACCAGTTTAGGGGAGTGGAAAAAAAGAAGGAAGAGAAAAACAAAAGAAAAAATAAATATACACAAATATAGTTAAAATAGTTATACTACTAAATTCTCTCAGTTTGTTGAAAAGACAGGTTTGTGCTAATATTGCTTGGACAATTAAATGCTGATATCTCATACTCTGAGTAACTAATTTAAAAATAACAATATACAATGTATTAACTATTGTTACCCTCCTATCATATTGTTTTGGTATTTTGGCTTTGTCTCTTTTTCTTTAAACTAAAAAAATTAAATGAACAAATGAGCAAATAAATTAAAACTCTGTACTACAACCCCCCACTTTAATGAACAATTCAGTGCTTGGCATGAGTCATAGTGCTTGTAGTCACCAGTGCCTAAGTAAAATGAAAGCAGCTGGCATGTTGTTCTGTAAATACTTTTAATGTATCACATGGGAATAGCAAATCTGTATTTCCTTAGCAATGAAAAGTTTATTTTAGCTGACGACAGAGAATAGTAAGGCCTCAAATCTGAAGGAAAGGGTACAGAGCCCATCACTTTTGGTTTTTCCCCACCCTTGGCAAACTGCAGTGTTGATCTCTCACAGTTTTGTAGCCACAAGGAAACATCTTTTAATGACAGTGGAACTACCATCAATTCTTGAGTAAAATTCATTATTTCAGCAAAGTATAAGCAAAAACGATAATAAATACGCATATTTAAAGATGCTAAACTTAAAAATGAATTCATGCTCCTTTTCTTAATAATCAGGACTTTTCTTTGCCCCAGAATTCCTATATAGTATTTTTGCATTAGCTATCCTAAGAACCTAAACCCCACATTGCCTTAGGAAATTATATGGAAAACTCTCGCCAGAAGAGACCTGTCTTAATCACCCTACGTATCTGTGTTAGCATTTGCATTAGACAAGTATAAGTCACCCATGGAAATTACTGCTGTGTTTAAATGTTTTGTTTGTTGTATTGGCGGTGTAGTTTGGTTTGATTTGCTTTGGTTTGGTTTGGTTTGGTTGGGGTGTTCTTGGCTCTCAGCTTTTGAGTTGTTTTTTTGTTTTGGGGGACAGTTTGCTGTTTGTTTTGTGAGACACTGTGTAATTCAGCTCTGGCCTTGAAGTCATTATGTAGCCTAGGCTGGCCTCAAACTCATGATATTTTTTTTTTTTTTTTGTACCAAGAATTGAACTTGGGGCCTTGCACTTGCCAGGCAGGTGCTTGTGCCGCTGAATCATGATCTTCCTACCCCTGGCCCCGTCATGATCTTCCTATCTCTGCAGAGTGCTAGGGAGTTTCATAATGGTGTCAGATGATAACTACAGGGAAAAATTTAAAGTATCGTCACAGAAAAAGCATTTCAGCTACAGGTAGAGGAATACTGCCGTAATTTGAGTAAGAGCTCTCCAGGAATACACTACATCATGCCCCCTGTATGCAAGTCTAATACCTACATAGAATATGGTGCATCAGGGTTAGCGGTGTGTGCACTCTACCTCTTCTGTTGATCCCTGAGACTTCCGCAAATGTTGAGAAAGATAGGATCATCAGATACAACAGAACGATGGAATGTTTCACAGGAATCTAACTGAGGCTGTTAACTGGAGCACCAACACGCCAAACTACATCAGGCCGAACCATGCATATTGCTCCCACCAAACAACAACAGTGAGCAGAGCATGTCCTGGGATTGTTCGGCAGAAGCCCGGCATCGCCTCGCATTTGCCCTGAGACGCGCCGTGCCTGTGGCTGCCCAGTCATGTTCTCCGGGCTGTGTTACAAGAGAGCAAATTCCTGATGGGTGTCTCCCGTGACCTTCCAAACCCCACTGTCAAAACCTGCTTCTGGTTTCTGGCCTCCACTCAGCAAACCCTAACCTCACAGAAGTGTGAACAGAGTATGAGGGGGAAAACACAATCTGGTTGCCATCTTCACATGCCGGTTTCTTCTGTTAATCTTTCCAATGAAAGTGAATTCTTCCTCTCCAACATAGCATAGCCACTACATACCCTTCCATTGTCCTCGCACGGTGATCACTGTCACATTATAGAGTAAGCATTCATTCGGCTTACAGAATCGAGCTGCTAACAAAGAAAGTCATTTATTCTCAACCCTTTTTACTCGTTTAACTTTTGACCCTTTCTCTTACACTTCAGAGGATAATAATTTAACATTTCTCTTTTGTTTGCTCACGTCCCTACCAGTTTAGCAAAGCTTATCCCTTGTCAAAATAGTCTATTTTGCAAACTGCTCTTACTCATTTTAACCTAAAATTCATTTTTTATAAGCTATTAATCATACCTGAGATTTATTGCATCCCCTTGCATAATATCCAGAAGATCCTACTTGTAGAAAGTGGTGTTAGCTGTTCCCAGGTGATGGAACAAAACATCACAAAGCCCCTTTGCAGCAAGTCAGAGGGATTAGCCCACAGTGCAGATACTGTGCTTGATCATACCTGGAAGTTCTCTCTTCTTGTCCCCGCCAAGGTCCAACAGTGGAATCTGGGCACCAGCACCGTTCTCTTCTCTTTTTGGCACCCCCTCAGTTTGTGTTTTGTGGGCTTCAAAGCCACAGAAATTTTGCAAACACAGGCCAGTGATAGTTCTGCAGAGGAGAGGCAATGGGGAGCCCAGCGCTGACAGGGCCAAAGCGCTAAAGATATCTTTCCCTCGCTGGGAAATGTCCTTCATACTCTGAACACAGGCGACCGTGTAGATGCCCTCACCCCACAGTTTACCCGTATCCATGGAAGAAAGGGTCTAACTTGACCGGACTGCAGGCTGAAGCGAGCCAGAAGCCATCTGTGCAGAGCAGATATGTAGAGACAGATACAGGCTCAGGGAGAGACAGGGAGAGAGAGAGACTTGCATGCCAGTGCCCAGCAGCTGCTCTCCAGATTAGAAGACACCACTCTTTGGCAGGCAATTCTGAAACACCCTCTTGGGGTATTTTAAATTCATGTGCACATCTTGGCTGAGAGTAGAAACCTCCCAGGCACAACCTCGGTCCCCTTCTCTATCTTGTGACTACCCCAAATATTCTGTGAACTACAAACAAACAGTAATGCCTGGGTGGACGTGAAAGTGTACTTCACCCTGTACCCTGCAGCGGTGAACTGTTACACGCCTCGTTTGAGATGTAAGCAGCGGGGGCATGACTCCTTGACAGCCGTAACCCGAGGCACCGTCTGTACGCAGACCTTGCTGTTGTTACACTGCGTTGCGCGTTCATCTGGATGCCTGCCTCCTCCGCGTAGTATCCCAGGAGACAGCAGAGCAAAGTGCCGAGGGCACCTTAGAGCAGCACAGATGGACAGCGTTGTTAACGGGAATAAGGAGCACCATAGATTTGGCTCTGTGTTCTCAGAGCGCTTTTTTGTATTTATCACTCATTAGAGAAACCTCAGACTTTAGATTGCTAAAATGTGTAGATTCAGTCTAATTTTCACTCGAGTGGAATCTCTTACTCAAGTGATGCTGGTCCAGGGGTGTTCATTTATGCAGCAAGTACTTACTGCAGCACCAGTGAGGTGTCAGGCCCTCTCCCAGGCGTACCTGCACCTGCCAGGTGTTCAGTCTGTGCCTCATCTTGCTTATAGCTCACAACATCCTTTTAAATGTATCCTTTTCATGATGATAAAGTGAGAAACCAAACATGAGAACCGTTAAGTAACTTCTGAGGGTCTAAATCATACCGAGATAGACAGCATCCAAAGCGTATACTCTTTATTTTTATGTATAACACTGAAATAATTTCAGACTTACAGAAAGGATACTTGAAGAATAATCTTCCTATGTTCAACATTTTTCAATATTTCGCCATATTTATGTTCTCTCCCCCTTTCCCTGCATACTTTGTGTTAGTATATGTGTAGATTTTTTGAGTCAATCTGTGTACTTTAATGTGATTATCCTAAATAAATATATTTTCCGTGTAACCGTAGTATAGGAATCAAAATCAGTGAACTAACATTGACTTTTTTCTAATCCATTAATCCAATTCAACTTGTCACCAAATGTCTTAATAATATCCCTTGTAGAAAAAGCTGTACTTAGTTTATGAGTATGTGTTCCATTTAGTTGTCACATTGCAGCCGAGCATGGTGGCACATGCCTGTAATCCCAGCACTCGAGAGGCTGAGGCAGGAGGATCGCTGGGAGTTCGAGACCAGCCTGGGCTACAAAGTGAGCTGAAGGCCAGCCTGCATTGCATACTGAGACCCTGTCTCAAAAAGACCAAAACAAAACAAAACATAGTGTCGCATAGCTACTCTTGTCTTAATTAAATTGCTCTTCAATCTTTCAGTCTCATTTGTGATCTTGATATATTTGAGCAGTTCATTTTATACAGTTCCTCAGTGTAAGTTTGTGTCATGCTTTCTCATGATAAGATTTGTGTGTATTTTGGCAAGAACACCACAGGGGAGGTGCTGTGCTCTCAGTCTCTCGCATGTCGAGACACACACAAGTGGGAGGGGGCATCGACCAGTCTCGCTTGTTACGGAGCTGTCTGCCAAACCGAGTTACAGTTTCTCCAGTTAATAAACACTTAGTGGGGAGACCATTTGAGACTGTGTAAACATGGCCCCTAAATGAACTTCCGATTGTGCAGAATATCCCCCCGTCTCATTTATTTTCCAATTTGTTTATTATCTAAATAAGGACCGTTTGACTTTTTTTGATGCCATAATCTGTGAATATCATTATTTATTTTAATGCTCAAATTATCCCAGAATTGGCCAGTAGGATTCCCTTCAGATCAGTTCTTGTGTCCTTTTGACAAATCCTCTTCATTTTCCAAGGACTTGCTTATCTTCTGGCACAATGAAATATTCCACAAGCTTCTTATATTTTCTCTATCCATTTCTGGAATTAGCCACTTTTTTTAAAGACCCAAATTCTTACAGAAAATGTTATTTAGAAACCAAAATCCATGTACTGGGTATGTTGCTTATACTAGGTACACCGCTGCTTCTAGGCCCTCACAGGCTGTGTGTCCGTGTTAAAGACTGGGAGAGCTCACTGAGAGCGCCGCTTCTAATCTGGCGTAGAGGCGTTCTAGCTTTTACCCTTTCCGCATTTATAACTCCCCGCCAGTGAGAATGATGGGTTTCTGTTACCCTCAAACTTAATTCTTTCCCCTTCCCCTCGTGTACTGAAAGTGGGAATCTGCATGGAGAGGAAGGGGGGACCTGTACGCTTCTTCTTACAGGTAACGAAAAGAACTGTGTACATTAAGCAAACTAGTTTCCGAAGTTGTTGTATCCCCACCTCCTCATGAGCAAGTGAAGTGAAATATCAAGAAACACATTCTTTTGTAGTTATCTTTCCATTAACTCTGAGCTTTAGTTTCCTTCACTGTGGCAGTTTTGCACTAAAAAAGATATCTTAGTTCTACTTTGACACTAACATTCTATAAGTGTGTGAACTGATGATTTTAAAGTCATCTGGAAAAGCCTTACGTTGTTCTTTCTGATGCACTCCTTTATTAAAGGCATGAATTCTTTATTAAAGGCATTCTGATGCACTCCTGCAGACAGTTACCACTACGCGGATCTGCAAGGTGTCAAGAAAGATGTGTACTGCTAGTTCTTGGAAACATGATGAGATTTAAACTAATTTTTTGTCCATTCTTTGGTTTTCGTGAATTTTTTTTTAAAAAAAGATGGATTCTTGTACAAGAGCTGGATCACAGGACATCAGAGACAAGGTGCCAGTATACCTCAGGAATGCCCAACTTTCCTTGGTTTAGATCCCAGGCCTAATCCTTGCCACTGTGCCTCCCCACCGCAGGTAGATTATGTGCCCTGTCTGGTGCTTCCGCAGCACGCAGAGCCTAACTGCGCTTTTATTCTCCACTCTGCGTTACTCCAGTGGCCAGCATACTTGGGTCTTCTCTCCTGAGTAGGTGAGGGGCGCCTGGAGGGGAGAGTGCCCCTCCCAGCCCCTGCGACACAGTCAGGGCACAGTGCACATGTACTGAACACATGAAGCGGCACAGACTTACGACCAGGTGACCAAGGGATGGATGAGCACAGCAACCCCACTACAAAGCAGCATCTCAGTGAGCTGGAAAGTAAAAATAAGAAAATTACGTGGGTTAAGTCAGCAGTCAGCCGGGCGTGGTGGCGCATCCCTGTAATCCCAGCACTTGGGAGGCTGAGGCAGGAGGATCGTTGCAAGTTCAAGGCCAGCCTGGGTGACAAAGTGAGTTCAAGACCAACCTGAACTGCATAGTGAGACCCTGTCTCCAAAAAGACCAATAATAAATAAATAAATATAAACAAAAAATAAATACATCAGTCATTTTAAAATTCTAGGGTCTCAGGCATGGTGGCACATGCCTGTAATCCCAGCACTTGAGAGGCTGACGCAGGGGGATCTCTATGAGTTCAAATTCAGCCTGGGCTACAATGTGAGTTCAAGTTCAGCCTGAACTGCACGGTGAAACCCTATCTCAAGAAGACACCCCCCCAAAAAAAAAAAATCCAGAGTCTTAAACTTTTGCCCTAACAGACATTTTGCCAACAGCAAAAGTGACAGATTTAAATTTCATATATTATTCTTTCCTTAGTGCTCCCTAAGCATGGAGTCAGTGACTTATATGTAAAAAAAAATAAAATAAAATAAAAGCATGGCTAATCCACACAGTTGAGAATATCTCAGGTGTATGAGAAAGCCTCTCTTCCGTTAACCCCAGCTGGGGTCATGTTTTGGTGGTGCTTACATTATAGCACTTCACATTTTTCACAAGTGAAAACGACAATAACAGGTTAACTTTTTTTTAAGGAGGAAAACGTCTGGACCTCTGAGAACTGTTGTTGCGCATAATCTGCACTCTCCCGTGTCCAGGGCTGCTCCTCCGTGACTTCTAAAACCCCAAGATACCGAGGACAGCTGCCCCTGTTCGGAGCCGTCCCTCACACGTCCGTTTTGATGCCACTGTGTGATGCTTTTCCCTTGGCATGCCGCTGTCCCTCAGTAGCCTTACTGGTCTAGAGACAGCACGGTTCACTTCACCTCTGCGTCCATGTTACTTTTCCAGTGGGCCCTGAGTCTCTGAAAACTGGAGAAAAAATTTCAGCAACGCTGCACATTCAACCAATTTTTCCCTGGCTAGGAAGTTCCTTTGCGAACATAAAAATACATGATTTAGGAGCCCTTCTTCCCTGTAAAATTGTTATCATTATAATCTTGTATACTCTCTTAATTACATCTCTTAGAAAGAAGTGTGATGTCAGCCAAGACCCTGTTCTGTTTCTCAGCTCAAACACTGCCTTCATAATTACTATCTCAAATATCTTTCTACAAGCATAATTTTAAATTTGCCTCAACAGATAATGTACTATGTACTCACAATATGCTGTGCACTGTGCTAGCCCTTGGGGCTAAAAAGACCAAATTAAATGTCACTTTGTCCGTTGAGAATTCAGTCTCACAGGAAGGGCAGCTGAGAAAGTTCTCATTTTAACATGCTAAACATTTTAATATAATTACATTGAATATAATTCTGATGTAGTCTTGCTGAGGTGGTGGTCAGGGAGGTTTCTTCCCCGGGAGACCGTGCAAATATTTGAACAGGATCCGTTGGGGAGGGTAAGGGCAGAAGGGCATTCTAGGCAAAGGACACAGTGGGCACAGGCACTCTGGCAGGAAAGCACGGATGGCTTCCGCAGGGCCAGGTGGCTCCTTTTCCTCAAGAACAAGGCTGTGGCATCCAGCTTTGTGATAGGAAAGCAGACTCTTCACTTGCACCGCAGATTGTTAAGGATCCTGAATGCTTTGATGTTAGAAGCTCCGGCTGCACCCTATACACAGCGGGGAGTCCCCAGCAGCATTTCGGGAGGTATAATACTTAGCTGTCAAGGAGATGGGCTTGGGAGCTGCCCAGATTAGAAAACATACGTCTGGGTGGGCTGGTTCCATCTCAGAAGTGTGAACTTGATCTGTTTCCAGCCCTTCCCCTTCTCTTGTGGTTTCTGGCTGCCCTAAACTAGTCAGCTGGGCCCTGCCTTGTCCTTGATATAGGAGAAATGTAACTCCAACCTGGTAGACATCAGATGTGCCCAGTTCATGTCCTTCCAAATGTTGAAAAATGAATCCCAAGGGACAGTGGAGGTTAAGAGTAGGAAAGGGTTATTGCAAGGTAGCTCCTGAGAGACAGGAGGGGTCCTGAAAGTAGGTTGCCACTGACACCCTTTGTTCAGGGTAATTTATACAGCAAAGTCACAACATGGGTACAATGTGGGTCAAACTACCATCACCCTGTGGGGCTGTAATTATAGCTGCCTAGATAACACTGTCCCGTAGGGACATGAGCAGTGCAGCAAGGACGCATGGAAAGCACAGAGGGATTTGGGGGAGGAACAGGTTCAGATGCTGTGGTCACCCACCCACCTGGGTGACTGATACCAGTCTGGACTCACCAGGCCGGGTGGTTCTCGTTATAGTACAGGCTCACATTTATCCCTGAAGGAGGCACGTAATCCTGGCCTCCTTCACATGTACCTCAAGTCGTAATGCTAATGCTTTTATTTTTGCATTGATTTCCTCGAGGGCCCAGATGCTCTCTGTGTATGGATTTCTGTCCAGCACAGCTGCCAGCAGTGCATCCACCATGATGCTACTGCACTGCAGTGCCCAGCCATGCACTGAGTGCTCCGGAACAGTGAGCCAGACTCAGCCCCCCACACACACACACCGTATCCTAGTAACGAAAAGTTGGGTAGGAGCCCACACGACCTGGAGTCAAAAGGCCTTTTTCTGGGACTCTGAAATGTTTCATCTGAAAAGGGACAGAGTTCATTAATACCAATCTTTGTTTCACTTATGAAAAGTGTATGGCCCACCTTTAGCTTTCATACCACTTGGTGCCTTGAATTTGACATAAAACTTAAAAGGAATCACTTAGGTCACAGCTTCTCCAAAGTGATTCCTGGTTTCGACCAATTTTATCCCTGTAGTGTGGTTCAAGCAAGATTTTTCCGTTTGCACGTTTACTGATGAACAAGCTAGGACTTCAGGAGCCAGCCTCTGAGAGATGACGAGTGGGTGAAAGTGTCCCCAGCAAAGAGACCCACGTGGAGTATTTCGCACTGCAAAGAGATGTGTACAGGTGGTCCAGCTTCCCGCAGGTGACTGTCTTGGCTGAGGCCTTGTCCCAAGTAGCAGCTAAGGAATGAGGAACAAGGGCTATGGAACGACGGAAATTACGCAAGGGGACAGAACTCCATCCAAATAAAATAGCTCTGAACAGCTCTGTGGTTCTAGCAAATATACTCAATACAGTGAGGAAACTAAGGGGAACGTTTGGTGCTAAGGGCTGAGCAAATCAGAAGGGGATTAGAGAAGGTTGCTTTTCATCTGGTGCACAGGTCATCCCCCCCCCACCAGTGCCATCCAGCGAGCATCCAGATGAGCTATAGAGAGTAGTTGGGTTCCTGGTAACCTGTAAGGCTTTGTTTCGCAAACCCATAACCAACAGGAACAACTCTGAAGACTTTACATCATGCATTTTAGCCACTCGACAGAATTGGGAGGCAGAGACTGGCACCTAGGGCACTGCTAGGGTTCCAAGCACCTTCGTGATTTGGCAGCCCAGGCAGAGCCAAATGGCACAGTGACAAGGGTGGCTCCCCTTGGACCGGCTTCCCGGCAGCCCCCAGGAATGCACTGCACTACCCATTCTTAGTGCCGGGCTTTCAAGACTCTTTGTAATCTTCCTTAAGTAACACCATGCCACATACATAATAGCAACTTTACTTTCAACCACAAATGCTTCTGCCCTCATTTGGAAAGCATTGTGTGCCAGACCTGGTCTTTTAAAGCAGTCGTTGTGAAGTTCTGTAATTGTAGCCATACGCTGGGCCTCTGTTTTCTCAACCTCGCACATTCACTCCGGGTGGTCTGGTTAGAGTGAACATGAAAACCTCCGACAGAAATCCAAGATTGCTGGTAGTGGAAGAGTATTTATGGAAGTCAATACATGAAATGAAAAGGTGGCCCTCTTGCTTTTTTCTTGTTTGAAACTACAGTCATTCACCCATTGAACAATTGTTTTTGTAGATCTGCTATGTCTGGGCACTGTCCTGACCCTGGTTGTGAAGATATTGTGAAAAGCAGATGTTATTAGTTGCAGACATTTTCAAATTTGAAGTCTATGGAACGCATGAAATAAAGCAGGGTTAGCAGTCCGTCAGATGGTTACAGCTTGCGATAATGCTGTAGCAGAAAGGGGGAGGTTGACAGAGAGGGAAGGGCGTGCTGCAGGCGCCGGGCCCGCTCTGCAGAGGGGCGTGCGGTCTCAGACTTGACTGACGTGACGGGGCCCGTCCGGCACGGGAACCGCAGGCGTGAAGCCTTGAGGCGAGATGGGAGCCGACGTGTTGCAGGAGCCCCGGCGGTTCCGTGTGATGGGGCTGTCGTGGGACGCAGGGCAGAGCGGTGGAAGAGTAAGCCGGCCAAGTGGAAGCCGAGTCAGCAAAAGCCTGTGGCTCACAGTAGGGAGTGTGAATGTTACCTTAAGTATAAAAGCAAACTGCTGCGCAGTTGTAAACTGGACTGCTCTGTGATCCTGTATACGTTTTCAAAAGGTCTTGGTGCTTCGTGTAGCTCAGTGGGAGAGCACTTGCGTGTTACGCATGAGCCCTGGGTTTGAGCCCCAGCCCTACCAAGAGAGAACTGAAGGAAAGAAGGAAAGGGAGGGAGGGAAGGAAGGAGGCAGAGAGGGAAGGAAGGAGGAAAAAAGAGGGGGGAGGGACAGAGGGAAGGAAGGAAGCCAGGAAGGAAGGAAGGAAACTTCAATGGGGAGATACTCACGTGAAGAATGGCGGGGGTCAAAGTGGGTGTGAGGGAACCAACACTGCCTGAGGGAGGTACTGCCTGGTCATGCCTTAGGTGACCAGGGAATTCGAGGCCTGTCATCAATTTTTCTTCACGCCACTTTTCTTCTAAAGTCCCAAAGCATTTCTTTCTTTGCTTGTTGTACTAGAAGTACTTTAGCCATTCAGGTGGGTCATTCAGGTAGGAACCTGGCCCCAGTGCTTTGTACAGAATCCTAGGCCTGATGTGACTTTCACTTTGCAGATCATTGAATTCATGCCAACTTCCCACTGTACTGCAGCTCTGTTCCTAGTATATGGAAGATACATTCGTTAAGCGTTGGTTAAACTGACTGTACTTAGATTCCCAATAGTTTGGAGAGAGGAGAATTAAAGAGACCGCCAGGCCCCTCTTCGCTTCCGCTAGACGTGGGACGTGTCGGACATCCCGTCCTCAGAGAGGAAGTGAAGAGGAGAGGGAGTGTGTCAGTGGGCTCTCCAAGCATTAGTGCTTGCAGGCCAGCGTGGGTACAGGCCCGGAGAAGTCATAAAATGACTCTGCTAGGGTCAAAGATGGTGTGGACATGCAAAGAGTTTTTTAAAAGCATCTGGTTAGAATTTAATGTGGCTGAAAGCATTGCTATTTCTTTATGTTTCATGTATTCAAATATGACTAAAAGTATGCTTTGGAGATTTTCCAAAATGAAACCTCTGAGGTGAGAGAAATTTCAGCCCCAACAATAACTTGAAAATTGGAAGTTGGAATAGCAACTGTTTTCTTAACTGTCTCAACTCTGTCACCAACACTGAGATGATTCGGTTATATGTGACGTGTCTGGTCTCTGGTCATTAAACTTTGCACTTCAGCTACGGGCATCCATCTTTCCCTTCTTTTCTTTCGTGGTAAGTAGATTTGGGGGCAGAAGTGAGAATGATGGGAAACAGTAAGAAGGTGGGAGCTCGGGCCTTTTCCGTGGCCTCCAGATCACAGCTGCTCACCCTGACCTTCTCTGGAGCTGCCTGTGACCTAGAGCAAACCAGCCATCGAGCGGAGCTCCCCCCACAGCCCTGTCACCCACCTTGTTGTGCAGCTGTCAGTGGCCTTTCTTGAACACTCCCAAATGGCAGAGGGCCACCTGAGGCTTGTGTAGGAAGGGGGAGAACAGCACGCCTCAGCAAGGAGATGGGGTGGTGCAGCGAAGTCCCTCAGCGTGTGCTAGCGGCAGCTGCTGCTGCTGTGCTTTCTGTTACTGGTAGCAGGAGTTTGTAAACTGAGCAGACCTGAGCGTCAAGTTGTCAGATACTGGCTTTCAGGTTTACCTGTTTGCACTCGGTTTCTCATTCCAGCAGCCCTCTGCACACTTCCTTAGCACCGCCCTAAGTAAGGAGATACGTACATATGTGCATAAGCCATGCCACCTATGCCTGGCCTTTAGTGCTTCTTAGGAATCGTTTGCAATCTGCTAAAAGCTCTGTGATCTCAGGTGCCTCATTCCGCTGGAAAGTAGGGAGCGCGACACATGTAATTCCTTCCTTAGAAGGCCAGAAGTCATCTTTTCAATTAGGGGCTGGGACACACATGTTTATAAAAGCAAAGACTTGCTACCTCTCTAGCTACTTCCTTCCATCTGCCCCATACCCACCCCTGAAAGTCATGGCTGATCATATCTTAGTGAAGTAAATGTTGTAATGGGTCAAGTAATTAGCAGGCAGAATTATGCTTAGGCCGTAACCTGACTCTAAGCAATGACCTTAGGGAATTAATTTCGTACAACATAGCACCTTAGCTGTGCGCTGCCACAGAAGTTCCCACTCACCTCTCCCTTTCAGCCAGCTTGCTTTTTTCTGTGTCTGGACTAGTCACGTCAGTGAGTCAGGTGGCCTCAGACACTTTCCTGTTGGTGAAGGGGGCCTCCTGATGTGCACACGCATTCTACTTAGTAAATTATATAAAGGAAAAGTGCTGTGTCTGTTCTTGGCATAAAAGTAAGGGAAACTGGACGGTTGAGTGAGGAGGGTATAAACTGGCCAGTACGAAGAAACTCTAGCTCTAGGGCCTGAAGGCAGCGAGATGTACAGCAGAGAAAATGGTGCTGAAGAATAGTGTGCTTCTATATTTAAAAATACCTAATAATATGAAACGCCGTGTTAATATTTTCCACCAAGCTAAAGAGTTTACAAAGTAAGATAAAGCATTCTACAAAGACCTGTTATTCCTGCACCACAGTGGGTAGATCTTTGTGCCCTCCCCTCTTTCTTCCCTTACACCACTCCTCTATGAAAAGAATCACCCCCCATCTTCCTGAATTCCTGAGCTTTTTCAACAACTGATGAGGCTATTGGGGTCTCACATGCTTTGACTTTCGTAAATGGAATTTACTACATGATTTCAGATATTTCTCATGTTCTTAACGCATGACATACTGGGTTCTTTTGTATATTACAGTAAGAGTATTGAAACCAAAATCATTTTGAAGAGCCAGTTCCTTTGTTAAATAATCAAAGGAAGCTCCTGTCCGTTAGTTTGGCTGCAGTTACCGAGGCCCTGACGTTGTTGTGCTGTTGAGGAGTTGAATGTTTTGCTGTCGTTACTGCCCTTGTTTGTGCCCATAGACGCTGTCAGTAGTGACCGGGCTCCCTCTTTCACGTTGGCACCTACGAAGTTAGAGTCAGATATTTACCCCGTCCGCAGCCAACGTAGCTTTATCATCATATCTTTATCGTAACTCCTAGGTTGACCTTAGTTTCAGTTCTTATGTTTCTGTCACTTCTGCTCCCACTTTTAGACTATCTTTTGTATTTTCACAATTTGTATAAACTTCCTAGACTATGATGACCCATAGTTAACTAATAGCAATAGCTGGGGAAGAAAAAAATTGGGGCAGGTAGTGAGGAAGAGAGGGAAGTTAGGAAGAAAGCATTCATGCAAACAGTGCAAGTCTCAGTAACTTCCCCAAGCCTGTTTTCCCCTCCTTGAAATGCTAACCTCAACTTAATTGTGAGCCTCAAAATCATTTTTAATGATGAATATGAGTATACATCATAAAGTACAGAACATGTGTAGGTTTGTTGTGGCTATTTAAAGCGACTATCAAGTGATGCAATTCTCCATGGCCAAACCTGTGGCCTAACTAACCCTCATTCATCCCTGCCCAGTGGAAGGGGCTTTCCTGCAAAGTTTGTGTGCTCTGAGAACTGGGTCCCAGCTCTTCTGAGAGCCCTCTTATAGCTGGAAAGGATTCTTCCAGGGAGAACCAAAATGCTTAGAACATCATAGAGGCAATGTCCTATCTTTAAAGATGGTTCTAAAACTTGCAAGTCTAACATAGTTCCATACCTTAGTAGGCCCAGAAATTAGGAAATGTAAATCACCAACTGCTGGGGAGATACCTGCTCAGTGTGTCCTGTTTATTCAGTGTCTCTTTCCCTTCTGGAAGAACTGATCAGGACATGTGCTCAGCATCCCGCTCTGTGGCCCCTCCATGCACCTTCCCACTGAGACCTGGGGACCTCAGGCGTACCCCGTCTCCCGCTCAGAAACAGTAGAACTGCGACCTCTCTGACCTAGAGCACATCGAGGCCTCTGGTGGACAGAGTGCGTGGTGAGCAGAGAGTGTGGACACGGCCTGTAGTCACTGTTCAGCCTCTGTTGATAGTGATCCTGTTAGAAATCGTTCTGCTCACAGGTAATCAAAGCAGAAAGACCAAAAGTTACAACACATAGAACTCATCCTTGTCAGAGGTCAGTTATCTTCTTAAAGCAACATTCTGCTCAGATGAAAGCCTCTCACAGGTGCCACCAGTGCCTGTTCCAGGACAGCAGAGAGAGACAGGACAAGAGTGTGAACCCAGGCTCTCCACGAAGGTGCTTGCCCTGCCTGCCTGCACCTTGCCAGCCAGGGGCACATAGTGTGCTCAGCGTGCTAGTGCTTCTCATGCCTATGACGTGACACGTGCTGTTTTGGAGTGCTCTTCCTTTCTGGTCTGTGCCTTGAGACCCGAATCTTTTTCTAACATCCAAGTGAGATTCACTTTTCTATGGACGCCTTCCCAGATCCTCAGTTCAACAGAATACAGAGTTTGCCCTCCTTGTCCCGCTACGCCACCCACTCTGTACACTGCATCTCAGTTATTTTTGTTACTAGAAGGGATGTTTTGTTGTACATAATATTTATCTCATTGAGAAACCAAAAGAAACTCTAATTTGTATCAAAAAGAAAATAAGAAGCAAGGCAGCATGCTGCAGCTGCTTGGTGAGCTGAGGCAGGAGGGCCGCAGGTTCAAGGCCAGCCTAGACAAGCTAATGAGACCCTAGCTTAAAACAGTAAAACGGGCTGGGGTGTAATTCAGGGTGAGCCCACGGATCCAGTCCCCACACCTAATAGAAGAAAATGGTAACATAGGATGAGAAGTGCTTAATCTTTATTCAGCAACACCATTAGAAATTCTGTCCTCTGAAAGACATGCCCGGACAGCTACGTGCGCATTGTCATTGAGATACAGTGTATATTTACTGAAGAACTCAGATGGTAAGTGTACTGTGCAATCAGTTTTGACCAAGACCTAGAATAGTCCCGTCACCCCTGAAAGTTCCCTAGGATTCCTTCCCACTCGTTCCCCACCTGCCCTCACCCACCCCCGGGAGAAACCGCTGATCTGATTCTGTCAGCGTATGCTGCCTACTCCCAAAGTTCCTGTAAGTGAAACCATACAGGGCACCCTTCATTGTGTCTGCTTCTCTCACTCAGTGATGTTTTTGAAAAGCCTACACCAGTCCATTCCTTCTGTTGCTCAGCAGCATTCCACTGTATGAACAAATGTGTTCATTTATCTCTTTTCCCATTCATGAACATCTCACATTGTTTTTAGTCTTAATTTTTAAATTACCATAGTTATTATATCATGCCCCCCTTTTTTTTTGACATACAGATCTCTGAGTTTTAACACAATGATGCTATGTATGTGATTACCCTGGTAATCAGTGCTCAGAGTTCTGTCTTCTTAGAGAACTCCCGGATGCTGCCCTGTAGAGTCCTGAGCGCCACCCCCCCAAGCCTCTGAGCACCTCATACCCGCTTTCCACCACCAGAGTCTGACATTGCCTTTTCACTGTGTACGCCCATGTCCATCTTTCCCGAATAAGGGCCACATCTTTACGGTTTGCCTCCTGTGGTATACAGTACAGTACCAAGTACGCAGCAGGTGCCCATTAAATGTTTGAAAGATGTATGAAGTAGTGATGTCCATGTGGCCATAAAGGGAATCTTTTCATAATTCCTAGGGGAGAAAAGGAAGTCAAAAATTCAAGAACACCAACATTAACTTTGTTCTCTTTAAGAAAACTTTAGATTCTTTTTTCGCAGCACTAATAATTATATGAGTTTAGAAGCCCTAAAGGGTGCTGCCGAGTACCCGCCACTGCAGAGAAGATGCGCAGTCACGTATAGTGAGGAGTCTCTCCAGCTCACAGGTGTTTATACCAGCATGCGGCTGCTAGTCCAGTTTACACATGAAGAGTAAAGGGGAAGGTTAGACGTGCTGCTGTGTCCGTTACCAATTTCAAAGTGCAGTCCAGAAATTGAAAATTCTCCCTGAGAGTTTTTAATATATTTTCCAGGTTTTCTTAGCACTGTAAGAATCCTCTGCACTTTTGTAGAGAAACTTAATATTCACACTGTTACTTTCAACCGAGGTTTCAGTTTGCATATTTTTCTCTGTGCCGCTGTCATCTTTATCGCAAATGTGTTTTATTAAAGTCATTACTGCTGCAAGTGACACTTGATCTTTTGCAGTCAGGGCTCCCTGGGTATACTCGGCTCTTTTCAGCTCCGGCTCGTCTTTGCTTTTCGCGGTCCTGTTCATTAGTGCTCCCATCTCGCGAGTCACAGTGCTGAAGTGACTGTGTCCCGCTTCTCCTCCTGACTCCGCCCGCCAGCACATCACCTCTCACAAGCCAACACACTTGCCAGCTCCACGTCACATTTCTCTAAGCAAATAAATTCTCTCTATGTGCTTGGGGTATACCCTGGAGCCTGTTCCTCTCTTAAAACAGACGGGGGGTGGGAGGGGACAGCTGCTTCTCAGTTCCTGTAAAGTGTACCGTTTTATAGATCATGCTATACAGCTACATTTTGATGTCTGCAAAATTACTTGGTCATTGAGCTTTTGAATTTCCTGAACCTGAAGTTTCCTCTCACATTTGGGAAAGGAGGATTCACTCCTAAGGATGTTCTGGTGTACTACACAGGCCGTGAAGTCTTCTGCATAGCTTATTACGGTAGCTGCTATAGGGCTCACTGAGAAGGAAAATCTCCGAGAGCAGCACGCTGTAGCTGCTGAGACTCCCTGAGTGGGTGTTTCATGCAGTGTGCCGCCGGGTTTGGACTGAGTGGATCTACAGGCGCAGTAGGCTGAGCACCTTCCCCTCACTGTGCCCCTCTGCCAGCTGGTTTCTTCCTTGGCGTGTGCTAATCATGGACTCAGATCCGTAAGCGGAAGTAAATCTCCCAAGTTGTGGGGTTTGAATATTTTGTTTATTTCTCAGCAACAAAGTAGGTAAGTGAGATAACCTCCCAGAGAGCTGGGATCACGGGCGCGGGCCCCACGCCCGTCTGGCCGCGGTTACTATGTGTAGCATTAGACTGTAACATGGCTATAGTCCCTTGTTCATACCTTATCAGTGGTTTATGTATTGTAGAATGCACAGTTGTGGGAGAGAACTGTGGCCCACAAGCATAATTTTACTGTGTACTAGTTGTTTAAGAAAAAAATGTATCATCCTGCTTAGAGAAAGGAATGCTGCCAGGTGTGGTGGTGCACACCTATAATCCCAGCACTGAGGAGGCTGAGGCAGGAGGATCACCATGAGCTCGAGGCCGTCCTGCACTACATAGTGAGAGCCTGAGACTACGGGGAGAGAGAAATGAGGAACGCCAGGTAAGTATATGGTCACCAAAGATTAGGGTAGTAAAGGACACTTTGGAGGATTTGAAGAGATAACGGAAGAAGAAAGTGCATGAAGTGAGGGCTGAGAACCAAACCGCCTCAGTGTTCCAGGGAACAGTGGAGACCTTATCTGAAGGTTCAGGGTCAGTACCAGTTTCAGAGGCCCCAGGGCAGTCAAGGAAGAGGACCATTTCCAGAGAATCTGTGTACCAGGCTGTTAAACCGTTTCCATTAATTATGTCAGAACTTTGTTTAAGAACTCTAGAAGGTAGGCATAAAGTAAATGATCTGTCCAAGATAACAAAATTTGCCACTAATATCCAGGCCTTCTAGGTATTTTCCCATCGCCCTTCTGTAGAGACACTTAAGATAAATACACAGCTATTCTGGGATCTACTACAAGGTGTTCTACAAAGATCAGTATTTAGGTTTAAAATAAGATTAAGAACATTCTCTTCTCTATTTCCTCATTTGGAGAATAGTAATCCATATTAATATATTTAAAAACCCCTGCCAAGGTAAACCCAAATGTTTTCTCCCCACCTAAAATACAGGGTGGGGGGAGGAGAAGGGGAAGAATTCTAGATATCTGAACTGATTGTGTATCTAGATGTCCCCACAAAGCCCCACGCAGTCATAGGTGGGGCTTCCCAGAGGGAAGGTACAGGACGTGTGATGGCTAGATACAGGACGTGTGATGCAGGGATCAAGGGTGTGATTCCAGGACTGACTGGTGGTGTGCTGCTCGCATGAAGGCTGCCCCACCCTGGGCATGGTGCTGCCCTTCCAAGGGCAGGTAGCCTGGGTAGATTATAAGGGACAGGAGGAAGACTGTCACATGTCACTTGCTTACTGCTTTTGCTGCCTTGTGCCATGGTTTCTCTGAGCTGCCTCTCTGCCATGGCACCCTGCCTTGGAGCCAGCCAACTATGAACTGAAACCTCTACAAACTGTGAGCCAAAATAAACCTCTCATCTTTCAACTTTGGGTGTTGGATATTTTGTCTTAGCACTGAGGAAAAGTGACTAACAGTTTTGATATTTTGAAAGAGAGGGCTTGCCTGCCACATGCAGCATCCTCTGCCATAGTTAAATGAATGTTAGTGAAACGTAATGTACATTGTTAAAGAAGGCTCCCATTGAGCCCCATGGGTTCTGATACTACCAGAGAGCTACTTAATGTGCTTTCGAGGTTAGAGGGACAATATTGCATGCTGGCTAAGAGGCTGCTTACTTTGAAGTAAGACTGTCACTTTGTTATGAACCTTGGACAGATCTCTCAGTTTCCACCTCTGTGAAAGAGATAGTAATAAACAGTATCTCATAAGATCAATACAAGAAATAAATGAGTTAATTTATATAGAGTATTTAGAACAGTGTCTTATACAAAGCAATGGCTCTGTAATAGTTATCATTATTACCCCCTAACAAGGGATGTAGAATTTGTATAGCAGTTCTTCCCAAAATACCAAATAAATTCATTCAACATAAAGACATTTTAAGGCCCAAAATGCTACCACTGGCTTCCATAACTCTATTCACCTAATTCTACAAAATTTGGCCCAAAAAAGGCCAAATTGAAATTACTCAGTTTGAAATTGGCCCCACAGATGTAAATGTTCCAAGATTGAAAACAAATTGCAAAAGAAGATAAGTTGTTTAACACTCAGGACTATATTTGAGTTCATGGCTTAAGCCAACTTTATTTTTTTCTTAAGCTAAAAAGAAAAGAAGATAAAAGGAAAACTTGCCTTATTGCAGGACAGACACCAAACAGGTAGTGATCCCACCTACAAAGCTGTACTGGCACCTGCACGCCCTGTGCCTCATTTTGCATCCTGAGGCACCCTGCTCTGGGGTGTCCAGTGCTGTTCCCCACTGCCACTGAAGCCAGACAGATGTGCAGACATTCACGTGCGAGGTCAGGCTCCCACAGTAGTTCCTAACGAGCCCACCCCCCCGCGCTGCGTGCATCATAAATGAAGGAATAAATAGGGCATTACTAACCTGGAAAAATCAAGACTTTGAGATTTAACTCCACTGAATTGCAGGTGGCAGGAGAAATTTTGTAGTATTTAAGCACCACGCACACACAAAGGTGAAGCACTTTCCTTTAGTCACATGTTTTGAGGTGATCCTGTTTGTCTTAGCCCTTTGCTTTCTAGCAGAGTAGAAGTCATTCCATGTTTTGCCATCTTGATCCAAAATTCTTAACTTTGAAGTTTTGCATAGGAACTGGCAGCGTATTTTGTAAGCTTAACTCTAAAACTGTTGCTAGGAACATCTTCAACTATGGAAATAGGAGCATCACTAGAATGTGGGTCAGGCTGTAGCTGTTGCCATTAGAAATGGCAAAATAAAAGGGGGAAATGAGCCACCCATTCTCCGTTCCAGTTCAGGGTGACCAAAAATAAAAAACCTGGTAGAAGCAACTCATCCAGCCTTTGTTTTATTATACCTTTTGGAAAGGAGAAGAGATCTTATGGAACTTGAGAGATGGAAAAGTTTAGATCATGCCCAGTTCCTGCTATATCTAAGAACGTGAAAGTGCAACAAAGGAAAAAGTGGTATCAGAAAAAACCAAAGTGCCATAAGCCACGCTAACATAAGGTCTGATGAACCACCACAAGGCTGCGGAAGACTTCGGGCACACGCATCCCGGCACCTGGGCCCTGGCCTGCACAGCCTGCAAAGGGCCGGAGACCACAGGGCCTGGCTGTCAGGCTTCCTCCGGGGCCGCCTCCGAGCAGCAGGATGTGCTGCGCTGCACAGCAGACTTGGGGTGGAATGTGCTACTCCGGCTGCCTTCTCCTTCGCTGAATTTTCTGTCCTCACAGGCCTTTTCTCCTCTCTGCCCACTTTTCTTCTCCGTTGAAAGCTGCAACTGCTTTCTACATGATAACCCTTAAAAGGTCTCATTTCTGCTTTGGGGAGGTCTTTACAGAGGAAGTGAAATGGGAACCGAATTTTGTAGCATAAGGGTGAGGTAGAAAAGGAAAGATAGCAAAAATGGAGGGAGGGTGGCGTTGTGAGCGAATAGAGTGAGATGCTCTTACAGACAGTATGATTCTTTCCCGGGATAGCTGGACTGATTACAAACCTTCTGCTTCAGTCATAGCATGTCCATGGTAATTTGGAAAATGCAGAAGAATTTTTTTTTTACTGGGGCTTCCTTCACGGTACAATTTCTGTTCATAAAGGTAAGGTGCTAGCTGAGGGCCTCTTCTTCCTCGGCTTGCTTCTCACGGCTTTGTCCTTCCCTGCCCTCCCCTGCGATTTCTGCCCTGCTGGCTTAGCCTAAAGACCTTCACAGAGTTCAGTGTGAGGGTCCTGTTCTCTGGATGTGGGAACTATATTCTTTCCCAGTGATGCTAGTGGGAGTCTCTTAATGAGCTGGGAACACAGTGCTTCACGAGTAGTTCCCAGCCATGGTTCTCCCAGCCAAATAAAACACTCTGGCTCCTAGGGATGAGTAATGTTAGCAAAACACTTTAGACTGTTCAAGAGTAGCTGTGTATGCAGCATTACTTTTCAGTTTGCATTGCATAGCTTTCCCAGAGAACAGCTGACCACATCTAGAAATACAGAACCACCCCCGCAAAGTGAAATTTAACTAAATAACAAGATGAATTTTTAAAAATAGAATCCCAAGTTAATGATAGAAGGAAGAGTTCAATGTGAAACCATATTCTTTTTTTCTAAGTTACATTTCTAACTAATACATAAAGATGTAAAAGCTGAATGTATGTGCAGGGTCCCACATTGAGTTTGGATGTGTGCATGCACTGTGCAACGTTTAGACCAAGCTCGCTGTACCTGTCTCCTCAAACGTTTACTATTTCCTCACAGTGAGAACAAGTACATTTCTTCTGGTCTGTTTGGAATATACAGTACATAGCACCTTACTGTGCAATAGAACACCAGAAGTTTTTACTCCTATCTAATTATAACTTAACCATTTTCATTTTATTTATAAATATATCCAGTAGGGAGACGACTGATTGACTTGCCTGCTGAAGCCAAGATACCCACCTGGGGCAGTCTTTCAACTATTAATAGGCATAAGAATCATCTTGACGTTGGAATGCTTCCCAAGCTTGCTTGAAGGTGAAAAATACCTACAGTGTTGGTATAAAGCCATAATTCTGAACTTCCATGTGCCTGATATACCTATGAAATATGTAAAAAAAACTAGTAGAATTACTATAAAACTTGGACAGATTTAAAATCTTAATATATATCTCAGTCATTGATACATAAAACATACAAATTCATTAACATAGAACAGATTTGAAAATCATAAATTTATCTGTAACCATGTACAGGAATCACTACCTAACAGAAATGATTCTTTAAGAAAATGAATCACTTCTAAAAATGGATTATTTGCTAGGCCAATGATGGTGAACATTTCAGAGCTTTCAGTGATAACAGCCCACTGTGACACATGTACTGTAAATTCGCCACCACTGGTGGGCTAATGATCAGCATAACCTGGCCCATGGGCCAAATCCAGTCCAGGTGAGTTTTTCTAAGTAAAATTTATCAAAACACAACCACTCTTGTTCATGTATTCACTGCTGCTTGTTCACATTTTTGCCCTGCAACGGCAGAGTTTAGTAGTACCAGCAGGAGTCACTTATTGATTTACAAACCCACACATACTCACTTTGTGGTCGTTTACCTAAAAAGTTGCTGACCTCTGTGTTAGTAGAGTAAGTCTCAGCATATGGTAAGGAATCAGCAGATACAGGCCATTTATCTAACCACAATGCAAATAAAAGCATAGATTTTAAAAATATATTTGAAAATCTAAAAATAAAATTCTAAATAACTCATAGAATTAAAGAAAAGTCACACTGAGAACTTTTGTGGATTTGAAGTTTGTATTCCCCCAAAAAAGTATATGTTAAAGCCCTGAACACCAGTCTGTTGGTACTGTATTTGGAGCTAAGGCCTTTGGAAGGTAATTAATGTCAGATGAGATCATGAAGATGCCCCCCCCGTGAGATTAATGACCTTATAAGACGCACCAAAGAGCTGTCTCACTGTCTCTCCGCCTGCCACATAAGGACATGGTGAGAAGGCAGCTGTCTGCAAGCCAGGAAAAAGCCTGTACAAGAACCCAACCGTATGGACATCCTGGTTTCAGACCAGTGGGCTCTAGAACTGTGAAAAAAAAAAGTAAGTGTTTAAGCCACCCAGTCTCTATGATGTTTGTTAGGGGAGCCCAACCTGACTACTATAGAAACTTGAAAATATTTAGAGCTGAATGATAATAAAAATGCTATAACTCTAGAACATATGCTATTCATCTTAAATTATATTTATAATTCATATTTATATATTTATAATTGTGTAGTTGTAATGTTTACATTGGGAAAAATTAACAATATCCAACTACAAAATATTAAAAAATCAATAGATAAATATAAAATATATACCATTAATTAGTGTAAAAGAGGGCCAGGGATGTAGCTCAGTGGAATAAGCGCCTGCCTGGCAAGCACAAGGTCCTGAGTTCAATCCCTGGTCCAGCAAAAAAAGAAAAAAAAAAGATTAGTGTGAAAGACACTGTATTTTAGAAACTATTGGTTAAAAGCCTGTTTTTTGAAAAAAGAGAAACCTCTAATAAAAAATTGCAAATAGCATGTAGAAGAAAAAAAGAATACATAGCTCCATGTAATGATCTACTCTCCCCAATAAATTTGAAAAATTAGATAAAATAGCCAGTTATCTAGAAAAAAATATTGCTTACCAAAACTGAATTAGGAATAAATAGAAAAGCCAATGTAATCATATAGGCACTAAGAAAGTGATGCATTGTTTTAGAACATCCCCGCCAACAGAGCACTGCACAGCCCTGGTTTTACTGATAGATTCTCCTGAATATCGCGGAGCATATAAGCTCAATGGAATGAAGCTATCAAGAGGATTAAAAAAGGAGAAATTCCCCAGATCTATTATTGTGTCAGTCATTTCTCTTGCCACTGAGACACAATACCTGACCCCAAAACCTAAAAGGAGAGGGTTGTTTTGGCTCACAGTTTGCAGGGTTTCTGTCCATAGTCTGCTGGCTGCAAGGGAAGGTGGTGTGGCCAGAGGGCGTCTCTGGCAGCATGACCGGCAGGAAGCGGGGAGATCAGGGAGGCGGGAAGGAGATAGAGTCTCCCAGGCCACCCGCCCCCAGTGACCACCTCCTCCCACCTGGCTTCCTCTCCCAGCATCACCTTTAGCTGTGAATTTACCAGTGGAAAAGCCCAGTAATGAGTATCCAGCCCTCATGATCCAGTCTCCTCCCAAAAGCCCATCTATGAATGTGTGAGGCTTTGGGGGACATAAACCATAATGTTTATGAAACTAACATGACCTCAGATCCTGCACCACCAGACAAAAAGGAAAATCATGTCAGTTTTAGTTTTGAACTCTGATGAAAAAAGTATCTTGAGAAATCACAATCAATTGGGATTTATTTTAGGAACAACAAGGGTGGTTTAACATTAGAAACCCTATTTCTGGCATCACCACATTACCAGATTATGAGAGAAAACCCACATAATCATCTCAGTGTATGCAAACACAAATAGCTTTGCATCGCATTCAATAATATTTATGTTTTCAAAAATAACAGCAATCAAGAGACCTTTTAGCCAAAAATAAAATAACACAGGAAACTTCATTACACTGTCAGCAACGTATCTCAATACAGGGTCAGTGTAGGGGTTAAAATACTGGGCTCTGGGATTAGATTATCTGGGGCTCAGATCCCATCGCTGCCAAGTAGTGATGTTAAGCAAGTGTTACAATTTAGTGAGAGTTCGCTTCTATCCTTATTTTAGTTGGATTCATTGAAGAATAACTTACATAAGGTTAATCTTTTTATAGTGCGCTTCAAACACATACAGCGGTATAGCTTCCACAACAACCAAAATACACAACAGTTCCGTTACTGCCCAGAAGCCCCTCCCCGGTCTCTGGTTGTGGTTCACGTCTGCGTGCCCTCAAACCCGTGTGCTTGCGGGTGGGTTTACGGGCAGTGAGTAGATCTCAGGCACCGCGCTCTTGAGGGGATGAGCTCCCTAATGGGTTTTAGCTAAATGTGTCGTGAAGAGGAAGCGCCTGGTGAGAAAAGATGGGTCGCTGGGCGTGGCCTGGAAGGGGATCTGTTTCCCTGGCTCTCGCGTTCGCTCTGGGATTCCCGGACAGTTTTCCTCTGTTATAGCCACTGTGGACTAAAACCATGAGCCAAGATAAACTTTTCCTTCCAACTGTGAGTTTTGGGATTGTGTCCCAGCACTGAGAAAGGGGCTAAGACGCTGTAGAGCACTTTCTGCCTGTAGTCTGCCTTTTCTAGAAGCGCTGGGTAATGGAGCCATTTATCGTACAGCTCGTTGGGGGCAACTTCTTTGCCTAACACCATTTTTTGAAATACATCTATGTTGTTATTAGTTTCGGTGATTTACTTTATTCTACTCTCAAATATGAGTTTAGCAAAATTGCCTGCCAGGGAAGACCTAGGTTTTCGTGATCCCTGAAGCTTACCTAATTTGGGGGCCCTGTCTTAGAAAAAGAACGCAAAATCACTGATAAAAAGTAGATATGGAAGTTATTTTAAATAAGGAAAGAGGCAATCTCACTATGGCTACAAACACAGGATCTATGAACAATTCTTACTCCTCTTGATCAAATATAATAGTCATGGTCTCTACACAAATGTGTACCATGCAACTGTATTCTCATAGGAAAGACCTTCAATTTTGAATAAGCAAAAATGACCACTTAATTGCTTACAGTTTTATATTTTTGATGATTGGAAGAGATTTCTAGTGATTAGTTTCAGGTTTCATCCGCTCTAAACGCAGTTTCTTTCCCGCTTCCCACATAGTTCCAGGGATGGGTGGATACAGGCACATTCCAAGCCTGCCCTATTTGTGTCAGAAATTTTGGTGAGTTAGTGCAGGGTGACAGGAGTATACCTGGCAGTGGTCCTGCACTAAAACAGCTAGCAGTATAAACTATCGCCAGAAGTGATTGCAAACCACATAAATATCCCATTAAGGTAAACGTATGTCCAAATGTTTCCTCAGATGTTTCTCCACATGCTCCCACCCCTGCTCACTGCTTCCTAGGGGCTACCCGATAGGTGTGGGAGTGGAAACAGACTTTGGTCTTAGCACACTGTCTTGTCTTTTGCAAATTTTCAAAGCTCAATTGACTGTATAATCCCTTTGACAGTGACCTTCTAGGACCTAGAAAGGAAACTGGACTCCAGAGATAAGACAGAAGTTGGGAAAAAGAGAAACTGCTTTTTACTTGCTGTCTTTGCCATGGGCTGAAGAAATTCAGTGTGCTTGACTCATCTTTTGGAAGAATTCAACCAATCCTATCTGGCATTATCCACTTCTTAAAACAGTCTGCAAGGAGCTGAGCTAAGAAACAGCATGTTCCTGGTGACTTCAGTATCTTAAATCACCCACTGGGACAGAACGGCACAGTCCTGGCTGCCCTCAAATGGTAGGAGTCCTGGAGGACCTTGGGTACTGGAACCACACTGTCTAGGCTGGGTCTCCATAATTTTCTTTGAATATTTTCTTAATGGAAATCACAGAACTAGCATCTTCAGAAAAACAAGTTTTCCCTTTTTGGAATAAAAAATCACCACAAACTAATTGATTCAGCATATAGTGATACGGGATGATCTCACTTTATATGTGAGGTTTCAGGTGAAATAATTTTTTGGAACAAAGAGTGATGCAGATTTAGAGTAACAAAGTATTTTCAATATATCTCAAGGGTTTTTGTTGCCTAAGAGCTACGTACCTTTTAAAATACGTTACTTTTTCTCAAGTAGATTGATTAAATATAGACTGTGCTCTGCATTTAGAAGATTTTAGGGACTAGAATACAAAATTCAGAAAATGTTAAGGTCTTACTTGATCTTTAGCATTTATAGTCTTGACCCTGATGTGTATTTATAGGTGATTCTATCTTAAAGTGATGTTAAATCTATAAAAGGATATGAGGAAACACCAAGTACATATTACTCTTACAATAAAATTTTAAAGAAAGCAACAGGATGCTTTTTACTTTCAGTCCTGAACGAAATACTCTGGGCCTGATGTAAGCCCTTAGAGTTTGTGATTCAGAGGGAGAGAAAGCCTAACACTTACGCAGCAGCAGCACACATTGTGAAGTAGGGTAAGATTATATGCCGTTGTACAAAGCACGGGCTTCGAGGTATAGAAGGAAGCACAGGGGTGAGAGGAAGCGGGGACGGCGCTCTCGCCCCTGAGCCTTGTGGGAAGATCCGTGGTGGAGACGGGCGAGAAAAGAGCAGGAGACGCCACTGGTGAACGCCGGTGTGAGGGTTTTCACAGGGCTAAATTGGCCTTTGGACTCCTGTGTATTTTGTATATAATCATGTCATCTGCAGAGGGGGGAAGTTTCATTTTTTCCTTTTCACTGTATATGCCTTTTGTTTCCTTTCCTTGCTATGTCATGTCCCTTAGAAGTTCTAACAGTGTTGAGTGAATCTGGTGAGAACTGACATTCTTACTTCATTCCCAATCAAGGAAAATGCTTGGTCTTTCATTATAAAGTATACTATTTGCTGTAATATTTTGCACATGTTTATCAGTTTCAGTTCTTAAATTTTGCAGTGTTTTATGGGTTAGAATATAGTCTATTATAGTATATGTTCCATGGCACTTGAAAAAAATGCTCTTCTGCTCCTAACTGGTATACAAATACTGATCAGTTCCTATTGCTCGATGGTGTCCCTCAGTTCTTTTGTGTCTTTGCTGATTTTCTCTCTAGTCCTTCTCTCAGTTTTGAGAGAGGACTGTTGAATGTCGCAACCTAACTGTGGCCTTACCTGTTTCTCTTTTCATATCTGTTAGTTTTTCTCTCGCATATTTACAACTTCACTGTTTGGTGTATACGTAGTTAGGGTCACCATGTCTTCTTTAGAAATTCACCCTTTGACTTTATAATACCCCTCTCATTCTCTGGTAATTTTTTTGCTCTGCAGTCCACTTTGACAATCTGATGGCTATTGTTTCATTTGATCAACATTTTCATATTATGTCATTTCCATCCCTTTCAACTTTCCCATATGATTATATTTTAATTGTTTCTTACATAGGTCATATTTTAACCTAATCTTTAAATTACTTTGTTTATACCATTTACATTTAATGTAACCCTTGATGGTTTGGGGTTTAAATCTGTCCTTTTATTATTTCTTTTCTGTTCCTTCAGTTTTTCAAGTCTATTTTCTTTTTCCTGCATTCCTGAATATTACTTAGACATTTTTAGAATCTCGCCTTGATTCATCATAGTGTATTCCTTACACTTCGTTGTATCTTTATGTACCTTTTCCGTGGCTGATGAAAGCCCTGAATCTCCATTGGTCCTCCTCCGACACCATGCCAGTGGGGTGGAAAAGATACACCGTGTAATCAAAGGGCTCAAATTCCAGCTTCTCAGGCATTCTCCATTGATAGTACAGTGTTCGGGGTGCAGTGTGAACCCCATCCTCTGGAGATGAAGTTCTCAGCCCCCTGCTTGATCATCTCTGACATTACCATTATGGGAAGTAGTTAAGGGGCTTCATTACAGCCTGACAAGGGCAGAAGTCTCAACTTTTGGCAGTAGGGGTGTGACCCAGGTTTCCTGCTTTGGCTTGAGTGAAGAGGTTATTATATAAAGTTTTGTCTTGCTAGACTGCCCTGTCCTGGTCATTTTGTTCCAGGAAGAACAGACTTTCCTTGGAGCTGTTTTGGTCTGCTTTCCTCGGTGTTCCCAGGTAGCTGTCTTCTTCAGCTCCAAGTCTGGGAAATCAAATAAAAAGACAACCCAAGTAGCTCAGCACTGTTTCTCTTTGGGCCTGAAAGGCCCTTGCTTGTCTTCCATCTTCTCTCTACCTTGAGTGGGAGGGGTTGGATTTCATTGTAAAGAACGGGCCACGTAATTATGAGGCCACTAACTTCCGAGAACTGCGAGGTGAGCTGGTGTGTTAGCTGTCCGTGTGGTAGCAAAATTCCCAAGAAAATCAACTTAAGGAGAAGAATTTTGCTTCAGGCTTCAGGGGCTTTGCCCTGTGGTGCTCAGCCCCTTGTTTCTGGGGCTGTAGTGGATACCGCACCATGACAGAGGCCATGGCGGAGCAGAGCTGTCACTTCCTGGCAGCCAAGTTTTCAACACCTGAGCCCTCGGGAGCATTCCAGGCGCGAACTGTAACCACTGGCAAGCTCGGGGTGCCAGACAAGTGAGGGCTTAGTTCTTGTCTGTACCGTCACAGCACGTGATCATTTAACACCTCGAGCCCAGCCCACTGCCTGTAGGGTCTGAGGTTGGTCACAAGTTCACATGTGGAGCTCGCTTTCAGATACAGGAAACGGCGTACGGGTAATGAGTAAAGCCTTTCAAAGGCCGAGTGTTTGTAAGGGAACAACCACTAACGCCCGGAAGAGGGCGTAGTGGGGAGTGAGCACCTTTTGCTCACCATGTTCAGCAAAGCTTTCGAAACAGGAAAAGTTTCATGCTTTTCTGATTCTTAAAATAGGAATATGTTTTTCCACTGGGGAAAGACAAAGAAGATCCAAAACTGGAATTTATGATGACCTATAATCCTGTGTCACAAACTTAACTTTTTCCCCGGAGCCAGCACCTAGGTATCAAGGTCTGGTGAGGTATAGGCTTCACTTGCTGGGGAAGAAACCTTGGATAGCAAGTCTGTGCCTAGAGGAAATTACTTCACCTGTCCAAACAGTAGTATTCACAAGTGAAAAAGGATTTCATATATAGAAAATCAGTAGTTATGTTGTAAACATTAAATACATGTGAAGCCCAAAGTTAAACATGTGGTCATGCTCATTAAGGATAGTTCTGATGACAGATTGTCGTCCTCAGATGACTTTGCTAAAAGGTAAACTGCTGGAGATGGGGAAGAGGGTGGTCTGAGTTGCTTTTCTCCTTGCTGAGGCGAAATAGCCGACACCCACAAGTTAAAGGAAGAGAGGCTGATTTCAGCTCACAGCTTGTAGAGGTTTCAGTCAGTAGTCGGCTGGCTCTACGGCAGGGCGGCCTAGCAGGCCGGAGGCAGCAGCAGGCAGCAAGCAACAGCAGCCGCCTTCTTTCTGGCCCTTTGTGTTCCATCCGGGCTACAAGCCTATTGCCTGGTGTTGCCCATCCCGGAGTGGGGCTTCCACTGTCTACACCCTTAGCCCACACACACGCTCCCTCAATGCGGCCCCCGCTGAAAAGCCCACCTTAGGACCACATGAGGCTTTGGGAGGACATCTGAATAGAAGCCGTAAGAAGGGTCATCAGGAGGGAACAGGAAAAAGAGATGAAAATAATGGGCTTTAAGTTAATTAAGGTATATGACATGCATGTTCCAACCCCCACAGACAAACCACCCATTATGTAATATTACCATGCACTAATAAAATATAATTTTAAGATGGCCTTTATCATTGTAAGCTCTTAGTAAACATTTTTTAAAGCTACAGAGTCCTGTTGCATGAGTATCCATAATTAAATGTTCACTAGTATTAGAAAGCTAGGTAATCTTCAGTTTTCCCATTTATGAACAAGACTGCCATCCACAGCTTAAATTACACCTCTGTTTTTTCTAATTATTTAAATTCATTGATACATTATAGGTATACATAGTGATCACATTCATCATGGGGAATTTGTGCCTGGACATGATATTTCTTGATTTTCTCTTTTTTCCATTCCCCTGCCCTTCGTTGAACCCTTCTTTCTCTCCTTATTTACAAAGGCTTGTTTCCATTTTTCCTTCTTTTTTCATTTGTTCTTCTTTTCTCTTCTTCCACTTCCTCTTCCCATTTGAACAGTTTCTTCCTATTTCACAATATCTGTTATACATTTCAGTTCTTATTTACACTTCCAGTTTCTCACACCAGAGAAACAATGTGGTATTTACACGTGTCTGATTTATTTCACTTAAGAATATGGTCTCAGGGCACACCCATTTAACTATTTATTGTTAAATATGTCTCAAGTTTGTCTTTCTTTGTGGGTGAGTAGTACTCCATTGTGTAAAAAAGCCACATCTTTATCCATTCCTTGGGTGCTGCTATAAACATGAGTATGCATATATTGCTGTGATATGATGCTTTTAATTCTTTTGGGAAGATGCCAAGAAGGATAATTCCTCGGTCAAACAGAACCTCTAGTACTAATTTTTTGAGGAGTCTCCACACTAATTTCCACAATGGTTGTACCAGAGAAGGATTCCCTCTCCTCCACAGCCCCTCCAGCACTTGTTATTGGTTGATTCCTTGTAACAGCCATTCTTTCTGGAGTGAGATGGAATCTCAGTGTTGCTTTAGTGTGCATCTCTCAAATGACCAGTGATGCTGAATAGTTTTTGATATACCTACTTACCATTTCTACTTCTTCATCTGAGGAGTTTCTTATTTATTTCAGATGCCCACTTTTAGATTAGGTGTTTAAATTTGGAGGGTCTGATTTTTTTGAGTTCTTTATATATTATAAATATTAGTTCTTTGCCTGAGGGTCACCTGGCAAAGATTTCTTCCCACTCTGTGGGTTGTCCCTTCACTCTGTCGGTGGTTTCTTTTGCTGTGCTTTTTAATAGTATGAGATACCATTTGTTGATTCTTTGGGGTATTTCCTGTGCAGTCAGGGTTTTATTCATAAAGTTTTCGCCTACACCAGTATCTTCAAGAGCTCCATCTGTTCTGTCTTCCAGTAGATTTATGGTTTCTGTTTTAATATTTATATCTTGGATCCATTTTGATTTTAGTTTAGTGTATGGTGAAAGATATGGGTCTAGTTCTATTCTTGGGCAAGTTTTTCCAACACCATTTATTAAAGTGGCTATGTTTCTTCATGAAGATAACTGGCTTCTTTGTCAAAGATAAGGTAGCTGAATATATCTGAAGTTATTTCTGCATCTTTTATTCTGTTTTGTTTTGTTTTGTTTTGTTTTGTTTTTGCCCGTGCTATGCTCTTTTAATCATGGTAGCTTTGTAGGATAATTTCAAGTCAGGGACTATGATGCCTCCTGCCTTACCCTTGCAAGTTTAGGTCTCTTCTAGTTCCAAATGAATTTTAAGATTATTTTCTCTAAATCTGTGAGATATGTTACTGGAATTTTGATCATGATTGCATTAAATCTGTATAACAATTTTGGGAATATGGCCATTTTCACAATGTTGATTATTCCTATCGAACAAGGGATAGCTTTCCATTTTATTATATCCTCTGTAACCTCTTTTTTCAGAGTACTGTAATTTTCACTGTATAGATCTTTGACTTCCTTTATGAGATTGATTCCTAAGTATTTCATTGTTTTGGATGCTACTGTGAAATGTGTTGTTTCCCTAATTTCTTTCTCAGTGAATTTGTTGCTTGTATACGGGAATGGTATTGCTTTTTGAGTGTTGACTTTGTATCTGGCTACACTACTAAATTTACTTATTAAAGCTAGCAGGCTTTGAGTTGAGTTTTTGGGTCTTCTAAATAGAGTATCATGTCATCTACAAATAATGCTAATTCCACTTCTTTATTTCCTACCCTTATTCCTTGTATCTCTCTCTCTCTCTTGTCTAATTGCTCTGGCTAACGTTTCCAGAACTATGTTGAAGAAGACTGGTGACAGTGGACATCCTTGTCTTGTCCCTGATTTTAGGGTGAAAGCTTTGTTCTTGTCTGTTTAGTATGATGTGGGCTGGGCTGGAGGTACAGCTCAGTGGGGTAAGTGCTCGCCGCTAAGCACTAAGGCCCTGAGTTTGATCCCCGGTCCCGGGAAAAAAAAAAAAAAAAGGAACGGATGTTAATATGATGTGGGCTGTTGTTTGTCACAGATGCTTTGATCGTCTATCCCAGTTTTCTGTGCTTTTATCATAAATGAGTGTTGGACTTGGTTAAATACTTCTTCCACATTTATTGAGAGGATTGTGTGGTTTTTATCCTTGGCTCTGTTAATATGGTGTATTACATTTATTGATTTGTGTGTGTTGAACCATGCCTGCATCCCTGAGATGAATCCTACTTGGTCATGGTGTATAATGTTCTTGATAATTTTCTCCATTCTGTTTGTTAGTGTCTTACTGAGAATTTTTGCATCTATGTTCATTAGGGAGATTGGCCTGTAGTTCTCTTTTGGGGTTGGAACCTTCCCTGGTTTTGGTATCAGGGTAATGCTTTCTGCCCCATTTTAGATCATTTTCTTAAATTCAACCTCTTCAAGGATGAAGTTCAAAATTAAGGCACAGAACCTTGTAGAAAGGTCATACAAGTTGTACCAGGGTCTGAAAGAGAAAGACAGTTTTTTAAATTTTCAATTATTTTGTTCCCTAGAATCATCAGATGATGGAGGAGGAGGAGAAACAGAAACGGTACAGCGGGAGGCAGCTGCAGTTCCTGTGTCGTCCAGGAGATCTGAGCAGGTGACAGTCACTGGGGGGCTGTGTACTCCTGGGGCCTGAAATGCACTTCTGTCACTCTACAGCGTTTCCTATACCCCAATGTCAGGTGGTGCTACGGTTTGGGGGAAGTTTTTGCCTTCTCTGTCTTGTCTTTCTAATTTTTTTTGCTTTCTTTACACTATAAATATAATTCATAAGAATGACATTTAGACTCTTATGTCATATTTTCGTTGAAGATCCAAGCTTATTATTTGGAGTACAGTTCTTTAGAGAGACAGATACCATACAGATACGGAAAATCTTCCCACACGAAAGTTGTATGATTATGCTGCCACGCTATGCCACCAGCTGGTTTCCAGGGCCATGTTCTGCCTAAAATATGGTTGTCATATGCCTTCTTAACAGGGGATTTGCTGTCATGCCTTAGTCCAAATGGTCATGTGGAATAAGCTTTATTCCTGGACCTAACTTTTTATGCTTTTGAAGTCTTTTTACTGACCTCTGAAATGTCACCCACATCCATTTGTAGCTTTTTATCATTATGTATCCTTCATGTTGATCTTTAAAGAACTGTCTACTGTCAATCCAAGTTCATCACCACCCTTACAGTAAAGATTCGTGGTCCTGTATTCACGTGGGTGTGCTAAATGCATTCCACAAGGGGTGACTGTTCCCAAACCTTCAGGCCAGCATAGGGTAACCGAGAGACGCACCTTGGCATAGTAGCTCTTTACCACGTTTGACCTTGGGCAAGTTAGAGTCTCTGCCTCTATCTCCTTATTAGTAAAATGATGGTAATAATTATAACTTTCTCAGAGTTGCGTGGGGGTGAAATGAGTGACTGCGTATGATGCACTTCAGACTATGCTTGGCAAAGATGTTAGCACACTGAAATGTTCATTACTATAATAAAAATGCCTCACCTTTTTGTTTTGTTCGTTAATGACCTAAAGGTTAACATCCTCAGGTTTTCAATTCATTTCCTCAAGGTGGAACTTAATGTTACCTTACCTTCCTGCGCTGACCACGCCACAGCCGTCTTTCTTTGACGTTTCCTCTCATCAGTGCCCCTGGCTGAACTTACTTCCAAATAGCCTTTTTAACAACCAATTGCTCTCTTTTTCCTTGTCTTTTTAAAATTCATTTTGCTTCCTTTCTCTCGTTTTTCTTGCTTCTTCTTTACTTTTTCTGGAACCATTGGTTAAAGAATAAATTCGAATTAAACTCACTCATGCCTGCGTCATCGTTTCTTTTTATTGGTGAAACTGTCACCATTGCTACATTTTTGCATGTTTTAGCTTCTTTCTTTCTAGGCTTTTCTTTTCCCATAGCTATTAAGTTAGATAAATAGGAGATACCTTTAAGAGGAAAAAGTGGAAGAGGAAAAGCTTTAATATATTCCCAGTTGTATGAGCATTTCCCTATCTTTAGCTACCCAGATTTCAATGATAATGAAGGCCTTTTACTAGTCATAGGCGCTGTATGAGGCACACTTCAACTCACGTAACCTTCACAGCAGGCCTGTGAGGTTAGTGATGTCCCATTTACAGAAAACCTGAGTACAGAAAACTAATTATGAGAGTCTTGGCCAGAACCACAAAAGCTTAAGGTTTTACTGCCTATTTAATCACGTGCCTCTTGCTCTAATTTCTGTCACTGTCAAATTCCTGTGACATCTTAGGCCGTCAAAATCCCCTAAGCCCTTCTTCCAGTTCACCTCCCTTCCCTAACCAGATAACTCTCCTCTGTCTCTGAATTTACGGAGGAATCTGTTTGTGCCCCTTTGCTTTGTATGAGTATTGTCTTTCTAAATCCACCCACCTAGTCAGCACCTCAAAGGCAGTTTACTCGGGCGTCTTCGCAGCACCTGGCGCAGGAACTTGCCCCACATTGGCACTCATTTGTGAACTGAAGAAATGATTACAGTGAAGGATGACCGCACCAGTGTCCTAGCTCTCCCGTCCTTCACCCATTTGCAGCCTTCTGTCCCAGCTGATGAGCAGTCAGCCCCCTGACATAGCTCCTTGCACAGGTCTCTTGGAGCCTAACTTCAAGTCCTCCCTGCAGCCCCATAGTGACTCCCTACTGCGGACCCCTCCCTTGATATTCAAGGCAAATCCAAGACCCCACCCGTGGCTGGTGCCCGAACCACCCTTTGAGCTCCTCGGTGGGCTCCCCAGTGCTTTCTCTCCCACTGTCTTCCTTCCTCTGAAACTCGTGTCCTCATCGCAAGAGTGACTTTTTGTCTGGCCCATTGTCCTTTCTGGTGTCTGTGTGTGTGTAGAGCTGCAGTCTAACTAGTTCATGGGTGCCTTAGGGCCAGAGTTCCTTTTGTGCCTACTACAGTACATAGCACAGTGTTGGGTACATATTTGACAGACCTATGTTTTGTAAAAGTAATTGTATTTCTCCAGGATCATGAGAAAAAAATTATTTTATGCTGTATGTAAAGTTTGAATTTTTTTCAAATTTGCATAGTTGCCTTTCTTTGAAGTTGATCGTTATCCGTACACAGGAACCGCCTGGTATTACACTGACAGCTCTAGTATACATGTAAGCTTTAACACGACCAGCTGGGAGTATCTGTTGAGATAGATGGTTTCCCCTCTTTGCCCTGACTGAGCCTCTCATCTGTGTTACTGAGTCCACGCTGCCAATCTGTCCAGTGTTTCAAGCAAATGATTTATAACTTTCTAAAAGTTTTCTTAATCTGTACAACTATAGCATCTCTACCAACCATTCCACATCTAAATAAGCACCCTTGGCCTGCTTAATGATGTGAGTGTAAAATCTGCCGGCAGTTCCACCCCGCCCCGCTCCTGCAGTCCTTCCAAAACAAATGGTGGGCCCCCTCTCCCAGAGAGTGCACCACCCGCCTCCCTCAGCAGCGGCCGTTCCGGAGCCAGCCCCAGAGACTTTGTAGTTATGGTTCCCAGAATATAAACCCTCACAAGGGACTCCGTGCCTCGAGTGGAAGCCTGAATGATGTCAGGAGCTTTTCAGTGGTTCCATGACCTATTCTTTCCCCTCAGAGACCACATTGGACTACTTCTGCTTCAGCTAGACTTTCGTTTATTTCCCTGGATCATAAAGAAATCTCTGGCACAGTGCCTCTCCTTCCTCTTCCTTTCTCTGTTATATTTCTTATTATATCTTTATTTGAGCACTACTCATCTCATATTTCTGTAACTTTTTATTTCCAAGATCATTATTGATTCTTGTTAAGGGAGAGCAGAACTATGTCCTCTCTATTCTCTTGATTTACTCTTCTTATCCTTAGTAGTGTCTCTCTTCTAGCCTCCTATCAGTCTGCTGTTGCTTAACAAATTGCCCAAAGTCTAATAGTTTAAAGTAGACAAGATATATTATCTTACTGTTCCTGTTATCTCACAGGCCTGCTTTAGGTCAGTGCATCTGGCATGACCTCTTTAGGCATTACCAGCCAGTCAGATTCCAGGCTGGAGCAGGGCGTAGCTGGGGAACGCCCTGGAGCTCACATGTGTGGTAGTCAGCAGGCCTCAGCCCTTCTTTGTGACCCTGCCACTCTGTTGACTCACAACAGTGCGGCTGGCCTCCCTCATCCGACCGACCGAAGAGGGAACAGGCAAAAATCCTCACGACAGAAACCAGTTTTATGTAATCTGTCCTCAAAGTTGACACCTCAGCACTCCTGCCATTGTGTTACGAATAGATCGGTAAATCCAGTCCTCATTCAAGGGCCAGTGGACACAAAGACACAGAGAGAAGAGTTGGGAACTGTGGCTCTGGCTACCACGGTCTTTCCTCTGGCATCCGATGATAGATAGTGTCAGGACCTTGTCGGTCTCTCAGCGAACCCCGGAAGGAACCATGGCAGGTATGAGGAAAAAACAGACAGGACACAAGAGCTGGGTCAGGCGGAGGCGCCCTCTTACCTCCGAGTAAGAGAATCGGAACAACAACAGCGGGGGTGCTTATCTTATACTCTCGCAACCTCTTACCTCAGAGGTAAGAGAATCCCAACAGTAGGGATGTTTATTTTATATTCTTGCAAAGTTAGGATCAGGCAAGGTAATGTTACCTAGTGACTAACACCCGTCACTGTCCAGGCAGGAGGCTTTTCTCAAGGCTGCGGTGGCTTGAAAGCTTGAGGTTCTCTGGCTCTGCCCTGCCCTCACAACATGACCGATTTCCAGCTCCGGGCACTCCGAACAACGTAGCTGTCCAGTGTGCAGAATATATTCGCCCATCCAAGGCTTGCAGAAGTCTTACCCCTTACAGTAGGAGTTCAGCTTCAGTCTCATCAGCAAAATCAGATCTAAGTACAATTGAGGTTTCTAGGATTTAGTTCCCTAAGCCAAAGTCTCTTAGTACATTTCTTCTCAATTACAAAACTAGAGACGTTGTGTCTCCCACGTACCCAACACGCAGTGGTCGAAAAGGTGTAAGTTAAGCACGGTGAGCACTTTATAGCTCAGCAGCGCAGCTCCTGCCTGGCAAATGCAAGGCCCTGAGTTCAATTCCTAGTATCAAAAAAAAAAGGTTTAAATGGTATTTACCTATATTTTTATTCAAAAAGAAGGGAAATAGGGAGCTACAGGAGTCATTGGACCAACAGGGAAAACGTTAGGAATTTGTTAAGTCTCAAGCCCGGGAATAATTCTCTGTGCCCTTTACTCTGTCTGTTGAGCACTTTGTTCTTCCCTCTGGGTCATCCTTTTCACTAGTGAAAAGTAGCGGATCTCTGCAACTGAGCAGGTCTTTCAGCCTGTGTCTTTTTTTTTTTTTCGTGCCGGGAATCAAACTCAGGACCTTGCGCTTGCCAGGATGGCGCTCTGCCCCCGAGCCACACCCCGGCCCTCAACCTGTACCTCGATATTCCCGGGTTCAAGGGCTCTCTTTGTTTTGCTCTCCGAACTCTCAGTGCAGACTGTTGGTGCCCCTGTTTACATAGCTCCTTAGAAACTGACCCTTTGGGGGTTCACTCCATTAGCAGAAATCAAATCTACAGATTTTCTATTTTGAGCCCCTGCTGAGACAAGCATTAGACAAAACCCCTTAAGCTTCCCAGAGGCGTATTGTTTGAGAAAAATAAGGGTGAGGCATACCCTTAATTTCTTCAAAGAGCACTTGTGTGACTGATTAATACAGTAGCCCCCTCACCATTTATGGTTTTATTTTCTGTGGTGTAAAACTACTATGCAGAAAATCCCAGAAATAAATAAATTTTAAACTGTGTCATTCTATATAACATAATGAAGTCACTTGTTTTGGTCTTTTTTTTTTTCATCTTTTTGAGACAGGCTTTCACTATGCAGCTCAGGCTGGCCTGGACTACACAGGAACCCTCTTACTTCAACCTCCCAAGTACTGGGATTGCAGGTGTGCACCGCCACAACTGGCCATAATATCTCAAGGATGAATACAGTACGCTGAGATATTTTGAGAGTACATTCACAAAACTTTTATTATAGTATATTATTATAATTATAACTATTAGTTATTATTAATGTCTAATTGTGTCTAATGTATAAATTAAACTTTATCATAGGTACATAGAGGGAAAAATGACTCTGCAGAGGGCTTGGCACTATCCGTGCTTCCAGTGCGCACTGGGGGTTTGGAACACATCCCTCCTGAGTAAAAGAGAGCCGCTGTGCCCTGAGGCACCACCTTCGCTCTATAAAGTCACACCCTTAACCTCACTTTAACAGGTAAACACATTTTCTGCTGCAGAAAACAGCATTGCTAAATTTTCTACCAATGCCTAGCAAAGATTTCTTTTCTTCCAGTTGTCAATGAGATTTTCCTCACTTTCTTCAAACAAACACTTTCCCTCAACTTCAAAGTCCATAACTTCTTTAAGTTTGCTCAATCACACTTTTCCCTCCTGCACATTTCAAAGCAATTGTAGGAAAAGGGGAAATAAAAAGAATTAAGATGTTTTGTGTATGTGTACCAACTACCCATGATGAAAGTGATGATTATGTGCTACAAACATGTAGTAATAAAAAAAGGAAATGAAAATATTATGCCCCCTCAGTACTTCAAGATATATAGTATTAACTAAAGTTCAATCTTTGTTTTAAAGTGCTTTAGATTTTTGCTCTGTTTTTGGGTGCTTTGTTTTCATTTGTCTTGTATCTTGCTTTGTGTCCTGGCCTGGCCTGGCCTGGCCTTTTGCAATGGAAGTCTCACTGTGTCACCCAGGTTGGGCTCAACTCCTGGTCCTCTTGCCTCAGCCTCGTGTTGTGCTTTGTGTGTGGACGTTCCCCAAGGCCTTGTGCACTTTCAGGTGGGCTGTTTCGGAGACGGCTGAATGTGGAGTCTGTGACTGACTTGTGGCTCGGCGTTGGGTTAAGGGTGGTGGGGCTGCAGGTGGGTGACTGCTGGATCAGTGCCCTGGTTGGATTTGTGCCACCGCAGCCCCAGCAGTCTGGATGAGATAAAAGGGGCTGAAGGAGGCTTGTTTGCCCCTTCTGCTCTTGTGGCTTCTGCTGTCTTCCGCTGCCGTGAACTGTTGCTCCTCTGGCGTGTGTCGCCTTTCTTCATAGCCAGCCAGTGATGGACTGAAACCTCCACCAACTGTGAGCTAATAAACCTTTCCCCTTTTAGCTGTGGGTGTTGAGTATTTTGTCCCAGCAATGAGAAAAAAGTAACTAAAACAGCCTCCAGAGCAACCAAGACTACAGGTCAGTGCTACTGCGCCTGATTTGTTTTAAACTTCTTTCATTTTCTTTTGAAAAAGAGTTAATACACCAAAACAATGTGCGAATGTCAAGTGCACCATCTGATGAATTTTGACAAATGGATACAACTCTGTAAAACAAATCCTTGTCAGGGTAAATATCAATACCATCACCTCAGAACCCTTTCATATGCCTTAAAGGTAGCATTCTAAATGCCTTGCACCAGAGGCAATAAATATTCATATCATTTTTAGAAATAGTAAGTTTCAGGTATTCTACACTGCCATGTAAATGGAAGTGTATGCTTTCATTTTTCAGGGCATATTTCATTCACTACGATGTTTTTAGATATGTCCATATCGACATATTGTGTTTGTTTCCTTCCCTTCTATTGCTGAGTGTACTGGTCTGCTAGGTTATCAGAACAGAATTCCACAGACAGGGCAACTTAAACAACAGAAATCTGTTTCTCACAGTTCAGGAAGCCGAAAGTCCAAAGACTAAGATGTTGACATTTTGGTGGAGATGTGTGAAATAACTTTTGCCCAAATCCTAAAGAAACAAAAGGCTAGTTCTAAAATGTTTTCATTTTTATAATGAACTATTTATTTTATTCAAAAGTGGCAATATAAATATCTTACTAATGTAATAACCATATATCTCTATTTTTAAGGACTCAAACACTACTAGAGGTTTTTAACAACGACAAAATACCCAGTTCTGTTTCCCACTGATATCCTACTTCTCTGCATAGAGAAAATGTCAGCTTTTCTAGCTTTGGCATTTGTGCTACCTGACGGTTTATCACTCTTTGAAATGATGTACTAACTTCCTGAGGCAGGATCTGAGGGCATCGCTCTCTCATCCGCCTCCTTGCCCTCCAGCTGCTGCCTCCCAGGCCAGCACGGCCTCACGTCTTGGCTGAAGCAGTTATCGCAGTTACAATACTCTGGTTATGGAAATATTATTGAAATGTTGAGGAAAAGACAAGTATAATCATCCTTTCTTATGTAGCTCTTTATTTTCGTGAATTGAGTAATTGCCTCTTTCTTTATTTGCCTGGCTTGCTGTGTTCCAGTTGTTAATTGATTCCATACGTTCCAACGTCTCTTCCACATGCCCATGAATAATGTTCTCCATATGCTGAAGTACATCAGCTATGTTTCATTTCCTGAAAGCCTTCACACTTTTATTCAACTCTGAAATGGTCATTCCCTAGGCCCACTGAGCAGTTGAGACCTCTTAATCCCCAATTCCATTACTCATCTAGGCTGGGTCCCCCTTTTTGCTGGGTCTTTTATCTTCCTTTGTCTTGGTTTAAGCCCCTTCTTTTTTGGAATAAAGCCTTTGCTATCTGTGGGTATGAAGTAGATGTTTTCCAACTTTATATGTTGGAAGTTGTTTCTATCCTATTCTCATGTTTGACTAATAGTTTTGCTGGGTATAAAAGTCTATTTTACCAATAAACTGTACTCATAATTTTGAAGCATCATTCCATCAAGCTCTAGCATCCCTTATTGATCTTGCAGGGTCTTGACACCATTATTTTTCTGTGCTTGTGTGTGTGTGTGTGTGTGTTAGGTTTTTTTTGGAAGTTTTTATAATTTTTGTCCATGAGTTTCTTGAATTTCACATTGATGCTCCTTGATGCATAATCTTTTTTTATTCATTGTCGTATATAGCTAAGGGGCTTTCAGCAGGGTTTGCAGTTCCAAAAAGTTTCCTTCAGTTTTGAAAAGCTTTTTCTAGTATAATTTCTTTGATCACTGTCTTAGTCATTTTTATCACTGGGACAAAATACCCAACACCCGCAATTTAAAAGAGAGGCTTATTTTAGCTCGCAGTTTTTAGCGGGATCAGTCTACAGTTGGCTGGTCTCAAGACCACAGAGACTGGTGCAGGCCGCTGGCAGAGGAAAGCTGCTCACATCATGGTGACCAGGAAACGGAGAGAGGAAAAAGGAGTGCAGAGGGAAACACACGCCTCCAGGTCACACGCCCAGTGACCACCTCCAACCAGGTTCCACCTCCTAACAGCACGTGCAGCTAAGCTGTTCTGGGAGTGTCACAGGCCCATGACCCAGCCACCTTCCAGAGCTGCTGCTAAACAACAGGGTCTTTGGGGGACACTGTAGATCTGGACCATAACACTCTACTTGGGTCCCAAAAGACTCACGCCCAGCTCTTCATGCAAAACACGTTTAACCTGCCTCTAATAGTTACCAAAGCTGCACAGTTACATCACTGCCAAACAGTCTGGGTTCAGAGTCTTCTGAGACTCAAGACAAACACCTAGTCCCTGTAAAAATCAGAAAAGAAAATTAAATACTTACAACACAGTATAGCACAGGTAAACATTCCCATTCTAAAAGAGAGAAACAGAAAGATAGAAAGGAATTAGATCAAGGCAAGACTAAAACTCATCAGGGCAAACATTAAATCTTGTAGTTCCATGTGCTGCACCTGGGGCAAGCTGTGGTGACCTGTGAACCCCAAAGGTTTTGGATATCCCTGCTCTTTTGCTGTTGCTAGTTGCAGCCCTCGTGTTTTCTCTCTTGTGGTGGCTCTACTTACCGCCTGCAGATTCTTTCTACAAATGATCCATATTCCTAGCATCTTCAACTTCCTAGGTCTTCAATAGACTTTTGGCTTCACTCCCACAGGTTCATGCACTGCCCTCTTGGGTGCATGCTACCTAGCCTCCCAAGACTCCTAAAATCTGGGTGCAAGCCTTCCTGACCCCACAACTCTGGCATTCTGCATGCTTGTAAAGCCAGCACCATGTGACTAACACTGATGTTCCCTGGCAGTTCAAGAAGTAACCAGCCTCCTTTGTATCAATGGCCACAGAGTTCTGGATGTCTGAATGGCTCAACTTCAGGAAAATCTTTCTTAGTTGAATGTAAATGAATGGGGCTCACTGGAGCTCTCTTCTCAAAACAAAGTCTTTCCCCTTTCCCTTTTTTTTACCTTTGAGCCTGTGATGAGTGAGTTCTTGGTGATTTCTGAGATGTCCTCAAAGCACCTTTCCTATTGTCCCAGTGTAAGGTGCTTCGCTTCTTTTTAGTGATATCTCTTTAGCAGTCAGGCTTGCCTTTGCCCCAACTTCACAGGTACTTTCTTTCTGGCAAAACTCCAGACCTTTTAAATGTGCATTTTACTCCCGATTCTCACAACACACCTGGCAAAAAGTAATTAAAAGTACCAGCACCACGGACTGAGGCTGCCTTGGTATTCTCTGTACCAGAATTAGTCTCCCGCTTAATTAATCTCCGGCAAAGTCTCAGGACATAGGCAATAATGTAGACAAACGTTCTGCTGGAGCCTAACACAGATAGCCTCAAGTCTATCAGTGATACTCTTGTTCCCAGCTAAACCTTCTGATCCTGGCCTTTATGTATACATCTCTGGTAGCATTCCCATATTCTGAGCTCCACCAGAATCTCCCATCAGGCTTGGCTTACAGCATTTCAATGCTTCTCTTGCTAATATCGCCAAACCTTCCCAAACCTCTTCTACAAGTCAGTTTCAAAGGCTTCTAAACAGGAATAGTCACAGAAACAACCTCACTTTAGGTACCCAAATCTGTCTTGTCACTTCCTTTCAATGAAACAAAACACTCTATATCCACAACTTAAATGAAAAGAGACTTTTTCTCAGGGTTAGAGGATTCAGTCTGTAGTTATCTGACACCAAGGCAAGCTGTGGTGGAAGAAAGTTGTTCACATTATGGTGACCAAGAAGCAAAGAGAGAGAAAAAGCCAATGAGGGAGAAACACCTTTTGTCTTTGTTACTCTTGCTGAGATAGAATACTCAACACGCACAAGTTAAGTGAGGAAGGGTTTGTTTGGCGCACAGTTTGTAGAGGTTTCAGTTCGTAGCTGGCTCCAAGGCGGGGTGGCATGACGGAGGGGAATCACGAATAAGAAAGAGTCCGTGGAAAACCAGGGGAGGCAGAAGGCAGCCAGCAATTAAGTAGCAACCGGGGAAGGCAACACGCCTCTCTATCCCTTATGTCTTATCCAGGCTATCTGCCTCTGAAGTGGGTAGCACTCACGCCCGTAATCCCGTCACCCTTCATCCTAGCACTGCACCATGAATCAGTCCCAGTATCACACACTGTAGAGCCAAGCACCTCTGAAAAGCCCCACCTATGACCACATGAAGCTTTGGGGGACATCTACACAATCATACCGCCTTTCAAGGTCACATCTCCAGCGACCACCAACTTCCTCGCAACATGTTCAGATATTGATTCATCGGTGGATAAACACGCTCCCCCCAGCTTGGGCCATCACTGGTACATGCATGCTGCCCCATTGGGTGGCATAGGGAAGTCATGCAGATATCACTGGTGGTACAAGCTGCCCAGTGGAACAGTCATGCAGGAACAGCCCCGTCATGAGTGTATTCATGCTCTGAGGAGTGCCCTCGTGGTCCATTCTCATGGTCTATTCCGTGATCTCATGGGCTTTTGGAGGATTATTTTAGATCTGAACTATAACAATCACTCCATCCATACTGTTTTATGTGACCTCTTTTTTGAATAAAAATGCCTTGTGTTAGAATATTGGATACCTTGTTGTGATTCTCTAACTTTCTCACCATTTTTATATTCCCATATTTCTTCTCTTTTGGGGAGCTGACCCCTCTCTGCAAGCCCTCCTCTTGCATGTTTTTATTTGAACTTCTTTCTGTAATGTTTAACTGTTTTCTTTTTTTATTAATGTTTTAGTTTATTTTTTATTTTTATTTTTTAAAGAGAATAAAAATAATTTAAAAATTAGAAACAGTACAGAATTTCAAAAAACAAGATGATAGAATTCAACAATGGTTTTGTATTGCATATTGTTGTCTTAAATGTAGTTGTTCTGATTACAAGATATATAAGTATGTAAAATTAGTCAAAGTAAAACAATTAAGCATTAACTGTTGCTTTCAGTAAACCAAGAGAAATTAATAGTACAGTTATCTTAGCTGGTGTGTGTATGTGTGTGTGTATTATTTTTCCCTTCCTTTTCTCCTTTCCTTTTGGGTTTTATTTACTCTTTCAGGTTCTTATACTAGGGAGACCATATGATGTTTACACACATGCAGATCTGATGAAAAGGTTTTGCACATCAAAAGAAATCACCAGCAGAGTAGAAAGAAAACCCACGAAGTGGGGAGAAAGTTTAGCCAACCACCCCTCAGACAAAGGACTCCTATCTAGAACATATAAAGAATTTTAAAAAATTAGGCCCCCAAAATTCAAAGACCGAATGCAAAAATGGGCATCTGAGATGAATATGTGCTTCTCAGATGAAGAAATACAAATGGCAAATAAATACATGAGAAAATATACTATATCCTTGGTCATTCAAGAAATGCAAAATAAAACAATACTGAGATTCCATTTCACCCCAGAAAGAACTGCTATCCTCAAGAAGTCAACCAATAACAAATGCTGGAGGGGCTGTGGGGAAAAAGGAACTTCTCTGCTGCTGGTGGAAATGCAGACTGGTGCATCCACTGTGGAGATCCGTGTAGAGACTGCTCAAAGAACTAAGATCAGAGATCCCATTCCATGCAGCTACTTCCCTTCCGGGTATTTTTCCAGAAGAAATGAAACATCAGACCACAGTATGTGTGCACCCATGTTTATAGCAGCACAATTTGTCATAGCCAAATCATGGAAACAACCCAAATGCCCATCAACTGAGGAACGGATAAAAAAGATACGGTATTTTTATACAGTGGAGTATTACTCAGCTATAAAGAAAGGTAAACTCAAGGCTTTTATAGGTGAATGGCTGTGATTAGAGGCAACACTCATAAGTAAAGTTCATGTGTTTTCTGACTGTTGTTTTTATAGCAGCGTGTTCTTGTTTCATAGCTGCAAAGTATGACTTTGTGGGAACATCAATTTCTTTTCAAATTCTTTCCTCTGAGTCACGTTTACTTTTTGTGTTTTGTTAATTACATTGGAGATTTTTGTAGCTATGTGATTAGCTTTAGCTGTCTATAGATATTTAAGATAAATTCTTAAGTGTAAGTGGGTAGAGCTTGTTTGTCCCTGTAACTCACGGTGGGGTGATAGGACAGTAAGGTGGATTTTTACTTGGGGATGCCAAGTGTCCTTTTCTTGTAGCATCTGTCTTAGGTCATTGCATTGTCCAGATGTGACTCCGGTAGTCTCCTGCCCTACAATATGTAAGCATGAAATAGAGGCAAAAAGTGGAGGTGAGCTTCAACCTCTGTGCTCTTTTCCCAGCACCAGACTTCTTGGGCTGCTTAACCTCTCCAGAAAGCAGCCTCCGAGCATGCAGCCAGAAAGGCAGCATTAACTAATGCAATGACTGCATGGTTGTCAAGTGGGAGGTCTGAAGGATGTGGCACAAGGTGGAGACATAAACAAACTTGCCACCGACCCCCTTCCTTTCCACCCTTCGGTCTTTGTAGTAGTCTGTGCCTCCAAGGCTGGACGTGTTCACACAGTGACATCAGACAAACTTACTGTTAGCTTCTACCTCTTTGGAAACTCCAGTGAGCATTCACTCTGTTTCCGTTTCTGGGTCCCTGTACATTTATGTCCTTTATTAATAGTTTCATGACATTTTGAGGTTGACTTTTCCTGTTTAATCAAGAGAATCATCCTTAAAGGATGAAAGAACATGACCCTATTGCTTCACTAAAAAGTTAATTTTTATATGTTTTGGGGGGCATATAGTCCTTCACCTTACACATTTAAGATTACTATGAGAAAGGACATTACTTACCACTGTCAAAGTTACATCCTCTTGCAGCTGAGGTGCAGAGACAGTTAGCAACCCGGCGGGAATCTGATACATCTCTTTTCCCTTTTTCTTTGATGGCGAACATTAGCACACAGAAGGCAGATGGCTAAATTTAGGGATTTTCAACAGTCTGGATTTGGTTTTCTCCAAAAAGCCATCTCACCTCTATGGAAATGGACTCTATGGATGAGGCTTCTTTAACATCCTACCCTCACCAGCTAAAGTAACTAACTGCTCTCAACAAGCAAATATTATATAGCATTTCCTTTAAGATGACCCGAGAATTTAAACATAGCATTTAAATCTGATGCCGTATCTGCACTAAAGCATTTAGTCAAGCATGTTTCTTTCTTACTATGCATAATTAAGAATTGTGCTCATTTTTTTCTTCCAGAATTAAGTAATCCTTGCATATTTTTATAACTGAGCTCATTTTTAGATTTGTTGTTTGAATTAATCAGCTTTGTAAATGTAGCCTAAATGCAACCAGCACATTTAGCATACTCCTAGAAACTACCTCTATACACTAAATAAGAAAGTGTAACAGGTTTCTAACCCCACTTCCCAAAAAACTCTTATACTGATAAGGAGACACTACATATACCTTACTCGTATCCTGGCTTTTGCCTTAGGAGCATGAGGTGATTGCTGGCCTCATCTGTAACTGGACTCTTTTGACCATTTGGAAGATTCTGTGATGTATTAGTGGCCTGGGCCTAGTTTCCTACTGGCATGTACTAACATCAAACTGACATGTATCAACATTCATAAGACATCTAAATAAGAAAAATGATAGTTGATACCTTTCTTTAGCGATGATACAATTGCTCTTTGCAGGTTTTTTGTTGTAACTGAGAAGTTAAAATTTGAGCTTGGCATGGTGGTGCATGCCTGTAATCCCAGCACTTGGGAGGCTGAGGCAAGAGGATCCCTATGAGTTTAAGGCCAGGCTGAACTACATAGCGAGACCTTGCTTCAAAAAACTAAAAAATAAAATAAATTTAACATTGCCTTGTTATTTTAATTCTAAACCTTTTGAATTGACTTCTCCTCTGGCTAAAGCAGATTCTAGAAACTATTTGGACCAGTGTCTTCCACAAATTATGTAGCATTATATCTCTGTCTGACTTGAGACCATAGGCATTCCTAATCCATGGGCTGTTTGCAGTCTTTCATAGAGGGATTCATCTGTGGTCATTTTCAACAGAGCCAGTGAAGACAGGATTGCTTTAGTTAGTAGGTCACCCAGCTTGCACAGACCACTCTCATTGGAATGGAAACTTAATCAAAAGAAAACTGAGTGACTCTTTATTATAGTTTATATCTTACTTGGCAACTTACTTGAAAATGTTGCCTAAAATGCCTAGCACAGGAAACACTTTCTGTGCTTATTCCTGCTTATGATTAATAAATATGGACTACTTTATAAATCAAGGACTTAGTCCAAATTTCTTGTTTTTCTACCTTAAAAAACAAAACTCAGGATAAAAACAGTACTAAACTATATAGAATATTCCAGAGTCACAGTAACAAGAAGCAAAATAACTTACTGTGGTTGCTGTGATACTGTTGTCAGACCATTAGCAGAGACGTTCACTTTGTAGTCACTATTTTAAAAAACATATGTGGTGCAGCTAATTTTATAAAAGCATAAAAATACTGAAAAGAGCATAGGAATGGATAATACAAATAATAAGCCAGTGCCTCTTAAATGCAGGCGCGCACACAGCCAGTTTTTGGAAAACCCCGTCACTCTAGGCAGAGGCTCTGCCTCGCCACCATTTTAATCACGCCTGCTTCTGCCTGTGCTTTCATGCTGGCCACTGCCTTCTCTCTCCTGCTCCATCCACACCACACACGTGCACACTCACTCCCATGCTAGATCTCCGCTGAAGGACTTTCCAGTCTTAAGTCGTCTGTACTTCTGACTGTCTTGAGCCCTCACAGTTCAGCCCCAGCACAATAGGCACCGCGGCACTCCAGCACCTCAGGCCACAGGTCGCTATGCGGGTCCTGGACACGTACAGGGCCTTCCCCGATGCTTCATCATAAGAAGATGTGCATTTTCTCATTTGGGTTTCTTCGTAGCCGAAAGAATGTTTCTTGATACAACCAAAGGAAACAAAAGAAGATGCCACCAAGACCAGGAAGAGGAAAAAGGTAATATTAATAACTTCTTACACTGATGTGGCCCCGTGTGATGAACTATTATAATCCCCACCTTAGAGATACAGAAATTCTAAGATATAGTGAGATTCAATGACTTTCCTAAAGTCACTAGTAAGAAGATTTCCTGGTGGGACTAAAAATAATTTCTTGCGACTCCTCTTAGGGTCTTGTGCAGCACCACACATCTTTGTTAGCCCTCCTGTGCCGTCCCTGGGGTTAGATGTCAGACTCAAGTCCAGAGTTGTTCTCCCTTCCAACCCCTCTGGAGGTGTGCAAGGAAAGAATTTACCCGCCTTCTTTTCCTAAACATTTCTCTTTTTGAGACCTTATATCTTAAAATATTAATAAAAAGGAAAATAATAAACACAGGAAAGTGACCTAAGACATTTCTGGCTCTACTGTGGAACCATAATTTTCAGCACAACTCCCCTTCTATTTTAGTATTTGCCTCTAAGTATAGAGCAGACTTCTTGCTCCTATACAAACATTTTATGGCACAGCCTTAGAGAGTAAGGTTAGCTTTCACGTCCTACCACCCTTGTGAAAACAGCAGTGCAATTCTCTGTCTGCCAAGGAAATTCTACTGCTAAAGTCAGCAGAGGAAATGCTATTGAGATTAGAGGAAAGAGGATGAAGTCAAACCAGTTACTTAAAAGCAAGCTTTTAGAAAACCAAGAGTGTGTGTGCATATGTTTTCTTTGCTCACAAAAGGAAGACAGGAGATGCCAAATTGCCTGGGAACTGGCAAATCCTTAGAGAAATGACTTTAACTTCTTTTTGCTAATTCATACACTAATGGCCTTCAGAAGTGCTACATTCTGGTGACTCAAGGTCAGAACTCCAGCTCGACAAGTTAGCTTTGGCTGAGGTCATGCTGAAATGTGCCCGCTGATCAGGACCTTGAGCATTCTTGGCCGTGGTACAGAAATGAGGATATCACGGGAAGAGGGGAGAGCTGGGGCTAGGGGATGGCCCTTCTGGGTCTTCGGTGAAACATCAGGAGGAAGTGAGAAGGGGCGCTTATGACAAAAATGAAGTGAATGATTGTATATTCACAGTATCGGAGGCATTAAATAACAGCATTATATTAGTGAGATCACATCAAAACAGGTATTTGAAAGTATCTCCTCCCATATTTGTTGTACCTTCCATACAGCCGCTTTGAGACTGTCAGACTCCTAAGACTTGAAAAGCAGGGCTGTAAAGTCCACAGGGATGTAAAGCTCCTGTGTTCGTATTACTTCTGCAGGCTTAACTCTAACGCTATAAATCCAAACTGAGACTCAGCACGTCAAAAGTCAGATGGGCAAGAAACTCTCAAAGTGCAGTTCTTCCAAAAATACAGATCATTTAAGACTGAAGAGAGCCGGGCGCAGTAGCCCATACTTCTGATCCTAGCTACTCAGAGGTGACAAAGTTGAGGCCAGCGTAGGCAATTTAGCGAAGACTTTCCTCACAATAAAAAGGGATGGGGATGTAAGCTGAGTAGCTTAGTACCAAAGCGACCTGAGGTCATCCCCAGTAACACTCTTTCAAGGGGCTGAAAGAGTAGGTTACCATGGCAACAAGATTAATTGGTTTTTACTGAAAAATAATATTATGGCGTTTCCTGCAAAATTCAGTTCTTGTAAAAGTCGTATACCAGGAGTTATAAAAAACCTTTTAGACCATCCCTTCATTTTTTCAAGAGAGTTACCTCCCAGAAGTGTTCAGTAAGTTTGCTCAAGTGTGTTTGTTAGACTTCATTCACATTGATACTCGGCTATCACCAAAAGCTACAAGCACTTTCAATGCCAGAAGAACGAACCTAAGCCAAATGTCATTCTAAAACCTATCTTTCTATTGTTTCTTTCCTTCTCACATCTTAGAAGAAAATTACGGATGTTCTTGCAAAATCAGAGCCAAATCCAGGGACACCCGAAGATCTGCAGAAGCTGATGAGTGACTATTACAGCAGCAGTCGCTCGGTGATTGAATTAGAAGAACTGAATCTACCAGGTACAGCCAGGCTTGAATTTTTCTAAGAAGGAAAAGCAAAACAGCTCATTTCTTCCTTACTGTATGTGACGGTCAGGTACTTTAACCGGTAAATTAATATATTTCCCACATGCTAGTACTCCTTTCCTCACCCTAATAGTCTTAACAATTGGATGATTTCCTAATTAAAATGTCAAATGGTATTTGTTGAAGTTAATACTGAGTTATCATTGTGTTTTCTTTTTGAATTTAAGAGAAAACATTGCATATGTGTGCATAGCAGATTCTTCAGGGAATAAGAGTCCCAAAGAAGGGTAGGAGGCGAGTCAAAGTAAAGGTGAAGCAGACCTTTAAAAGTACAGATATGAAGCTTTGGTGGCCTTCATCTTTGCCAGGATTAGCGTCTCAGCAGGATTTCCTCATCATGGCATTGTTTTTGGGTAGTATTTGGGTTATAGCTCAGACTTTTTTAAGTGAGCTATCTAAATATAGTAACACAATACTGCATAGGTAGCAAGGTTTTCACCTAATCCAGGTCATTCTTTAAGCCTATTTTAGTTTTATATCTACTGCCTTAGAATATTTATAATCAACAGTTATTGCAAGGTTAAAATAACAATTTTTAATTAATGTTAAACTTACGATATAGCCAGGCATGGTGGCACACACCTGTAATCCCAGCACCCAGGAAGCTAAATTAAAGCAGGAGGAGGCCAGGCTGGGGTACATAGCAAGTCCAAGCCCAGCCTGGACTGCATTACAAGACTTTGTCTCCGTAAATAAATAAATAGATAGTTAATTAAATGATGATATTATATTCTGTAAGTCTTTTGGGCAGGGATGGAAAACAAATACATGTCATAAAAGCACACCCTAGAGTGTCCCTGCTGAGACGAGCCATTTACAGATACTGGGGGCAACTGATTCTACTTTTAGAAGCAGTCAAAGGTCGCTTGATTTCCTTTTTCCATTACAACTTTATGCCTTAGAGAAGCTTGAGAAGCTAGAAAACAGTCTGTTCCCTGAATTTTTATGATTTTTTTGTGATACCCTTTTATTAAAATTGGACACTGGGTTTAGAGACATGAGCGACCCTTGTTTCTTTGCCAGGAAAATTGCTTTTGGGGAACTGAGGCATGCTGTGGTACACGAGCAATATCTGGGGTTTTAGGCTCCCTGAGCCCAGAGGGCTCCAGCACAGGTGGAAACCACTCTGCTCAGCACCCGGCTCTGCTAGTGCCCTGATGGCTGTGCCATAGGAACCAAGTGCTACAACCAAGCCGCTTCTCAACATCTACCTGGGGTAGTTCTCATTGAGTTGGGTCGGTTTTCACTGGAGGGCTCGGTTTTCCATTCTTACTGTCTGTGAGGGCATGCTTTGAATTTAAGAAGGGTTTATGAGTGAGAGGAACCACCACTATTATGTAATCTCTAGAACATCGTAAACATTGCTTTTCTCCAGAATCGTTGAGAGCTAAAGGTCAGAAGAAACTTTCAAGCAATCTTCTAAGTGCCAGAATGAGTTTGCTGTTGTTTTATAGACAAGGATGTGTAGTCATGGATTTGTTTAGAGAGGAAGAAAAATATGTCAGAAATACAGGCTTTCGTGTTCAGTAGCGACATTAGGTCATTATGAGACACAGTGAACTAAAGCATCATTGGAAGTGTTAGGAGAAGGAGCCCTGGTTACTGTGCTGATGAACCGAGGAAGGAAAGGGAGACTGTGCTGGTGAGAAGGCACCTAAGCTTGAGGTGAACACACGTAACAAAGTGTAACTTCTCTTCAGTTTGCCAGGTGTCAAGCTTGGTTTTCATTCGAGGTTGGTTGTGTCTGTAAGGCAGCAGCATGTCTTTTCAGTTAATACTGTGCACTATACATTGTGAATCTCATACACATGAGCCTTTAGTTAGGGTGTTGAGACCAGCCTTACTGAAGCTGATCATCCTCTGCTGTCTCCTGACAGCCACAGAGTGGCTCAAATCAGTGATTCCAAACACTTGGAGGCGAGCTGCAATTTTTTTGTAAAAGCAGCCCAGGCCCACTCAAGGGATTCTGACTCACTGTGCCATGGAGAACCTATCCTAGGGATCTGCTTCTCTTGTAAAAAAAAAAAAAAAATTCCCAGGTGAGTCTGATTATATACAAGCTTAGGGAATTATAGTTTTAAAGACCATCAAAAGCCCCACAACAGCATAAGATACAAAAATTTCAAAATTGCTCACATGTTGTGACTTATATATGCTACTTCACAACACACATTTAATTTAGTAATAGCTTATTCCTGATGCTGTGAGAAAGAGGTTGATAACCATGATGTAGATTTTTTTTTTGCATCTCAGGTACAGAAGTACCTGAGATCAGGTATAGTTACATAACTGATACAGTGATGATTATCTTTGGTTGACAAGGGCCCTATTTTATTTTAACGTGTTGTCTTTAATGTGAGGTTGTAAAGTATTGTACTTTGATACATTATTCCCATTCTTCGCAAATAAATGTTCCTTTCCTTGTAGACATTCTTTTTAATATATTGCTATACATTCTAAATATGCGTGTATTTTATAAAATATGTCATTTCTGTATGTACATTTTAAATTTTAACTAAATGACCTGTGCTGACCCCCATGCTGGTTTTTTCACGTTTTTCAGATACACCTTTATGACTTTATATACCTCTAATTCATTGCTTCGAAATGCTACAGAGTGTCCCAGTGTTCTCCTCTACTGTATGTCCTTCGTCCATTTTCTCCCACGGACCCTTAAGTTGGCCATGGAGAGCCTATCCTAGGGATACTCCCTCCCACATCTCAGTGTCACATATATTCCCAGAATGAACATCCTTGTCTGTGTCCCTTTACACAGACCACACAAGAATTTCTTTCCATCATTTACCCCAAAATGGAATTTCTTTCCATTATTTATGCTGGCATCCTTAAGTATATAATTTTAATATTATTGCTTTCCAGAATAAAAGTATGCCAGTTTATGTTTCCAACTAAAGCTGACAAACATTCACATCACCCTGCATTTGCAACACTTGATACTGTCCAGTCTTTCCAGCATGTGCCATTCCAATTGAGTGCTTTGTCTCACAGTTGTATTAATTTGTACTTCTCCAGTGACCAATGGGTTTGAGCTTCTCTAACAAATTTGTTGGCCACTCCACTTTGCCTTTGTAACGTTGCCTTTTCCATGGATTTGAAAAATGAAAGTGTTTCATCAGTCTGTTGAATGCTACAAAAAGCTTCTCTTTCACTACCGTAAGAAATTATGGGCATTCAACCCAGCTATTCCCCTTCTAGATATCTTCCCAAAAGAGTTAAAAACATCATATTATAGTGAGACATATATCACCCATGCTTATAGCAACACAATTCATAATAGCTAAGTCATGGAGGCAGCAGATGAATGAGCGAGGGCAGTGTGGTACTTATACACAGCAGACTTCCGCTCTGCCTTAAACAAAGGTAACCTCGAGTCATTGATAGGAAGATGGACGCACTTGGAGATATAATAGTGAGACAAACAGACACACAAGCTTAAACGTCGCATGGTTTCTCTTACGAAAAACCCAAACAATAAAGAGCAACGTGAAAGAGGGACCTAAGCAGTAGGGAGACAGGCCCTTTGCAAGTGGGAAGGCAGCCGGGACGGGGCGGGGGGAGGGGGGTGCTGAGCAGGGCTGGGGCGCGCGTGTGCCCGCTGACACACGCTGAGGAGTGTCGCCTTGTGTCCCGCAACGTGCGCCAGTGAGGCTGAGGAAGAGAGGAATGAGCAGCCGAAGAGAAGGGAGAAGAGGGGAAGCTAACACCTTTCACGAAAGGGAAATGGGCCGAGACCTGGGGGGAGGGAGAAGGGGAGGGAGGAATGAGGAGGAGAATGAGGGCGTGTTCTGCCTGCGCTCCGCCCCCCCACGAGGAGTGTGATCTGTGTGGCCTGACTCTTAAAGGCATGAGTGGCGCTCATTTAGGTAACTGTGGGGAGCATGTCATTTGTATTTAAACTGGCTTGACTGCACGTTTGCGAGATTTTCTACAGAGCATGTTGCTTGTGTTTCTAGATTCCTGCTTCCTCAAGGCCAATGACTTGACTCACAGCTTTTCATCATACCTAAAAGAAAGTAAGTAAATTCTGATTTCTTAAAAGATTATTCACCAGGTTATTGCTGATAACATGTATCTCTTTTAAAACTTTTTTAAAGTTTCTAAGTGAATTTGAAGTGGAGAATATTTTTGGCTCCGTCTTGATGTCAAATTTGTACTTGTTTTGGTATGGCCCTGGAAGCAGGTTTCGGTGTCGTTTTTGTAAGTATTGGTCCAGGGACCTAGAGAGTAGTGCTGCAATCCCGTGTCACCTGATAATTTGCTGTCACCATGGACAGGGCACTGAGCCCTCGTGACTTGATTCGTTATCTGAACGATGAGGGAGTTGGTCTTCAATTACTGAGTGCCAGCTGTGTCATCCTGAAACTGTGTTCACATGGTCAGAACTCAGAACTTTTCCAAAACCAAGCTAACTCCGTCTTCTCAGTGTGTATTGTGTGCAGCCAGAGATGACTAGATTATTGAAAGTGTAGGTAGAGAGGCTTAACACTCTTCCACATTGTAAGCAGTTCTAATGAAAACTCACCAGAGTAACTTCTCAGCGCCAAATTCAGCAAATGTGGGTAATAACACAGTCCTCCCTGCTGGATTATACGAACTTTACAATGGATACAAAACGCTTAGCCCGGTGTGTGGAAATGTTGGCTGTTACCTCAGTTCCATTTTATGTCTACGGTAGATGTCACTTTAAAATTTAACACTGCTGAGTTAGAATTCTCCCGTTTAGTCAAGAGCACCTTCAGGCATCAAACGTGAATTAAACTATTGAAAATGTATTAGTGTAAACTTGTTTACTTATTTATAAAATTAGTCACCTTCAGGCACCTGGTATCTTATGTGCCGTGTAGTAAAGTAATTATATGTCAGTTTACTCTAATGTCTAGAATAGCCAGAAACTAGATTGTAATGGACATGGTCATTATGTTCCTTTTACTTAAACGCTAGCAAGTAATTGGAGAATACTCAGCTTTGGCAACTTTTGCTATATGTTGGATACATTTTTGTGGCTTGTCTTTTGTTTGTTTGTTTTAGTTTGTCCTAAGTGGGTAAAACTTCGGAAAAGCCACAGTGAGAAGAAGTCGGTCCTGATGCTGATCATTTGCAGCTCCGCCATCCGGGCTCTGGAGCTCATCAGGTCAGAAGCTTCGCCAGTTCCGCCTGAGTGTCTGAGGAGTAACGATGTGTGTGGCAGCCCGATGTGCGGGGCAACGACAGTGAGCAAAGTCTCTGCCCTCGTGGAATCTACATTCCAATCGGGAGGCGGACGGACAGCAAGGAACACAGTGTCAGGTCGAGGAGCAAGTTATATAGGGTTTAAAAAACAGAGCACAGAAGAGGAACAGAAGTAGACGGGGACTGTTTATAAAAGATTAGTCGTAGAAACCTTCTCTCGGGAGATAATGTCTGCGAGGAGGCCTGAACAGAGTGACGGGGAGAGCCAAGCAGCTGTCCGGGAGGACAGGTAGAACAGCGCATGCTGGGTGGACAGGACGGCAAACACAAGGGCGCTGCAGCAGGGTGCTGCTGGGAGACTTTGAGTGGAGGAACCCTGAGATTTCAGGCCTCGTTGTAAAGGGTCTCTGATGCAGTGTGGAGAAATACGTCATCAGAGTGGGGAGATTTCAGGCCTCG
>PVLD010006609.1:0-99040 GCA_004027595.1 Dinomys branickii | reverse complement strand
AGATACTCCCTACCTAGTGACCTGGGTGAGGTGTGTAAGACTGCTCCCCCACCCTCCCAGGGTTCCCTGCAGGTATAGGGATGGATCTTCTCCCCCACTCGGTGATCTGGTCGCGAGCGCCGATATCTCACCAGTTATTGGAGTCCCTGCAGGCATGAAGGTTCCAAGGTGCCAGTCTATCCTTTGGGGCTTTCTGCGCAGCCCGCCCGATGCACACGAAACGTGAGACCGCTGGGCGTTGCCGCCGCCAGAGAGCCGATCTCTGTCGGGAGTCGCCGGAGAGCTGCGCCGGGTCGGGGGGCGGGAGGGATCGAGCCGTCTGTACTCTCGGGGCGCTAGGACCCAGCAAATCCCTTCCTCCGCTTCCAGCGGCGTCTGGGGCCCTCCTCGCGGCTCGCCCGACACGCGCGAAACGTGGGACTGCCAGGCGTCTCCGCCGCCAACAAGCCGATCTCTGTCGGGAGTCGCCGGGGGGCTGCGCCGGCTCGGGAGGCGGGAGGGATCGAGCCGTCTGCGCTCTCAGGGCGCTAGGACCCAGCAAATCTTTCTCCCCGCTTCTGGCGGCGTTTGGGGCCCCCCGCGCGGTTTGCCCGACACGCGCGAAACGTGGGACCGCCGGGCGTCTCCGCTGCCAACAAGCCGATCTCTGTCGGGAGTCGCCGGGGGGCTGCGCCGGCTCGGGAGGCGGGAGGGACCGAGGCGGCCGCGCTCCCACTGCACTTGGACCGAGCCAAGCTTCTTCGCCGCAGGGATCGTCCCTGGCTCCCAGCGTCTGGGGCTTTCCCACGTCTCGCCCCGGCAGCCTGGTCCGCCCTACCACATCTCCCCTGGCATCTCAGAGAAATACGCCCAGTTTAAACTTCCCAGCCGAGGTCCCGGCATTCACGCTCGCCAAGTCTGTCTCGAGCTGGCGGCGCCCATCAAGAAGGTTCGCTCCCTTGCTGCTCACCTGGTCGCCATCTTCCCCGGATCTCTACTCAGCATTTATTAATTTACATGTTTATCATAGGAAATTCAATTACAGGGATGTTTACTCTAACGGCATGATGGCTCCACTGAGGAGGACTGGAGAGACAGCAAAGTGCCACATCAAATACAACACCTGGAAAGATATACAAGGCCAAGTTTGACTGAGAGAAAACCGAAGTTCTAGAAATAAAAGGGAAACTCAAAGCTTGGCCAGTTTGGTTCAGCAGCTTCCTATAAGTATTTAAGCCAGAAATGGGCCAGAGAACAATTAGGTGGGAATTTAGCAGTCCTGGGAGGACAGGGGCATGGGCAGATGCAAAGGCAATCGCATCAACTTTGAACTTCCAGAAGGTGTCCTTTGCATGAAAAAGGAAATTAGGATATTCTTAAACATAAGCAGTAATTACCTGAAATGTACCAGGGGAATTTGCTGTAGGCCAGAGTCCAAAAAAAATACTGTGAAGCAAGGAGGAAGACATTCTACAGGAAGGGCAGAGCCCAAGCCCATGCACACAGGGGTATGGCATGACAGTAATGCCTATTGCCACAAATTTCCCCAGATTTGGCCCTGAAAATCCTGCACCTCAGGTTACTCCTTAGTCCCAGGCAAACTTGGAAGAATGGTCACATCATATAGTACCTTAATTTATACGGTACACGTTTTACAGAAATTCTAAGCAAGATACTTCATAAAAGATGTTCTGAACCTTGTGAGTGTCTATGGCTTCAACTGGACTCAAACTTCAGTGATTTTCATGAAGGAGGGTTACCAAGACAGCTCAAGACAGGGTTATCAGATAAAATTTAACAAGTACATCATGTTAAATTTGAATTTCCATTAAACAACAATTAAGTTGCAGTTTGAAGACACAGTATGAGATTATCTGTCATTTTCTGAAATTCAAATTTAACTCAGTATCCTGTATTTTATTTGTTAAATTTGCTAAACCTGCAATCCCACAGACAAACAACAGTAAACAGCAGCAGCAAGGTGTCTTGCAGATGAGATCATGCCCAGAAATGCTTATGTCACATATCAAAGTAAGCCACCATGATGAAAAATCTGTGGATATGCAAATGTATTCAAAGAACCAGAAACTATAATGCAAACTCAGATGCTACAGGATAAATGCTCCAAACTGTTAGAAATAAAAGAAGAGAAACTATAAGAAAGAACATAACACTGACGGAAAAATAATGTAGAGGTCTCGAAAGAACATGCAGAAATGAAAAATGTGGTCACTGAAAGAAAAAAACCTTCACAGTCTGGCTTAAACAGTAGAGCACCGTATGATACTAAGAAAGTTAATTAACCCCTCTGTGCCTCAGTGTGTTCTCTTGTGGGGTGTCAGGAATTGAACTCAGGACCTCATGCTTGCCAGACAGGCACTGCACCACTCAACATAATCCCTGGCCTCTCGATGTTCTTCTCTAAAGACTCCAGATAATAATAATGATGAATATGCTATAGGGCTGAGATGCAAAAATAAGTATAACACACACAAAGCATTCAAAATAGTACCTGAGCTATATAGCATATTCTCAATTTGTCAATCAAGAATGACTGTTTAGTATCTAGAATATCTGACTGAAGTATCTAGAACATCCTCGGATACCAGAATTTCCTAGAAAGTCTCATAGGACACTCTGAGGTGTGAGGAAGAGTACACCATGGTAAAATGTGTTTGGAAATTCCTCCATTCATCTCAGAACCTTGGATCCCTCAACAGATTATGAAGTTGAGCCTAGCGGAGTTTGTCACGTGGCCAAGATCTTCTTCTATAAATGCCAGAGGCAATCTACAAACCAAAGTGGCCAGCTTTGAAAGTCCCTGTTCTTCATGGTTCCAACACACCATAAAATTAAGGAGCTATGCTAATATTTTTCTCCTAAGAAAACTTCTTTCTGAAAATCCAGACACACAGAGGTGAACCATCCTACCAGTTGCTGTGGGGCCACTTCAGTTACCCCCAGCTCCCCCCTGAATCCCAGGGCATGAGGAAAAGTGACTTCTAAACATCCCCTCTCTCTGTGGCTCCGAAAGGGGTCAAAGGAGAGAGGGATCAGCTTCCAGGACCATATCCCTGAGAAGTCTCACCAAGCCATCACTGAGTCATGTTATAGTTTTTCTTCATAATGTGCGATTCTGCATAATGGGTGCTGGCTGATGCTTCCCTGTGGTCCTTTGGCCACAGGTACATTGAGGGCCCCCTTTGTAAACAACTGAAGGTAACCAAAGAACAAGAAAAGAATCCACTAATACTGTTTTCAGTTTTCTCCTAAAGTTTCTACAAACAAGAAATATATTTTTTAAAAATCGAGTTCATGGTTGTTTTGCTGTTACTACCAGGGTCACTGTCTCTAGGGAAAAGAAGGTGGAATTTCCTTCATTTAATTTGATTCAAAATAAGGGTTTGCATTTCACAAGCATTGATGGGACTTGAGCAATGCCATTGACTGACTTCCTTTAACACTAATCCTACACCAGTTATGAGTTAAGTCAGAATTTATGCACTGGGTTATCACTTTTGTTTCTCTAAAGCTGTACTTTAAGTAGGACTATGTTAAAAGCTTTTCAGCTGTATTCAGGAGTTCCACAGTAACCTTACATGTCACTAAAGCTCAGTGATATGAAGTCAAAGTTTAAGAAGCCAACTATGATTGTCAAAGAGTCTGACAGCATAGAATCTTTTCCAAGGTGAATCATTAATATCTCTTTCTGGAAGAAGAGGCTTCCTTCATTAACATTTCATTCTTTTGATTCAACAAAACTTTCATTGAAGAATACTATTCATATCCTATTTCAATCCTCAACACAAATTACTTAAGCGCTTTTTGTATGCCAGCCTCTTTAGCTCTGGTGATTCAGACAAAAGTAAGACAGATCTGGCTTTCAGAGAACACACGGTGGGTAAAGGAAAAACTCTAGTTACAAGGAGACAAGCAATTCCCTGACCAATGCAGGCATAAAGACATCTTAAAAATACTTTTAATTGCTGGGCTAATTAAAAGAGGATGAGGCTTATAAAAATGGTACTTATGGAAATTTAAAATGCATGTGTGAAAATACAATATTTTGCTAAAACACAAAAATATACAAAAACATATTTGAATGCTGCCTAGAGGAAAAGAGGAAAAGAAAGTAGAAAAGGGAAGAGAAGTAATGGGAAGGAAGGAAGAGGGAAGAGAATTAAAAGACAGGGAAGGAAGGAAAGAAGGCAGGCAGGCAGGAAAGTGAGTCAGATCTTTAAAGCAGCCGGTATAGCCATCTGGCAATAGATGGTATGAATCTACTTCAATTCTTCACTAAATTGCTTCCTCTTTGTTTTGACTCTCTAATTCTGATGGATTTTCTTCATCTGAAAAGTGTTAAAATCAAGGAATAAGCAAAAGAACTATACAAGCACATAAAAACTGCTTGGCCTTCAGTTTTAAGAGATAAAGTAACTTGCAGGCGAGCAGATAGCCAGGTGGATTTACCAACCTTCTACAGGCAGCTGGTGCCCTAAGAGTCAATCATCAGATTCAATCATCAGAGTGCGGCAAGGGGAACCCACACCCCTTCTCTCCTACACGCCCCCAGTGTGTCTGGATGTGCGTCTCTAAGTCGGTTTAACCTGACTAGGTATATAACCTGCACCACTTTTTGGGAGATAATGACTTAATCCGGTCCTCTCACAATGTAGACTCTTTCTTCTCCAAGTTTTAACCTAGTGAGAAACTCACAGGGAGCCCTGCTGGGCCAGCCCACCTTTCTTTCTCTGAGATCCAACTCTGTCTTCAACCAGCCTTGATTAACGGCTCCCTTTTCCAAAAAAAGACAGATTCTTATAGCAGGTTCCCAACATAGGTTGCCCGGTAAAATATGATGCCCAGTTCAATTTGAAGAATAAAGCATAAATCATCTGTTGTTTCCCAAACATTGCTGAGGACATACTTAGAATAAAAAAAATGATTTTTTTAAACTTCAAATGCATGTGGGCAATCTGCATTTTTACCTGCCAAACCTGACCCTCATAAAGTGAGATGGCAGTGGCCAGAAAACTTGTGGGGTTGGGGGCTAAGCTTTGCTTCTGGAGACGGCTAGGGCATACCATGTACCAGAGGGTCAGAGTGGGACCAAATACGGAGCCAAACTCTTTCACATTTTTAATGTTATTTTTGGTTTCAATTGGTATAGAGACCATTGCAAATAGAACGGTGTATTCCTATAAATAAATGGCAATGTTCCCACATGAGATACATCTGGCAAGAAAAAGATCGTGGTAATGGGAGAAATGACCCAGCTAGGAGTCAAGAAAGTCTATTTTACTTCTGCTTCTAACAAAGTCTGTGAAATCGGGCACCCTTCTTTCCCCCTGTGGGGTCCTCAGTCTCAATATCTGTAGAATGGGAGTGGATGAGCAAAGTGAGTTTTAAGGGTTCCTTCTGCTCTTGCCTTTAGTACCTCTACAGTACTCATCACTTTCCCCCGTTTAGTGAAAGCTGTTTTTTTGCTCTCAATCCATGCAGAAACAATCAAACTTAACACCAATGAAGATTTCTCCCATTTTCCATATTCCAGTAAACGCTTTTCTGTGAGGTATTGTGGTTGTTCCAAAAACTGAAACCAGAAGTTCAATTTCAGTAAGGGAGACCAAAGATTGCAAATGCCCTGTTACCAAAATAGAAGCAAAGAGAGCCTTGCTGTGAAAAACACAGCCTTTTCACAGGCCAGGAGGAATCAGGGCAAGGAGATGTCAGCATGGCTGAACTGAACTCCCACAGGCCGCGTGGGACCCATGTGTGTCCCTAGACTAACCACTGGTCTGTACGATGGGGCTGTCCCTCCCGTGTCCTTCATGGAGTCATCCCAAGGTTAAAGGCACGCCAGGTCTGAATGTGTGTCAGAAGCTATGACGTGCCGTACCTCTGATGCCTGCTCGGAGCTCAACCAGATGTAGGCAGTCCTTGCTCATCGGGAACTCTCTATCTCTTCCCCATGCTTTGGAGGGATGGTTTCATTTCGCAGAATTGGCCCCCCCTATAGTCTCTGACAATGTGCTTTGGAAGGAACTGAATCAGCCCATACATTTTTAGAGCATATATATTAATTAATAGGGTTTCAAAGAACAAAATTTGGATTTGCTTAATCAATTTATGTTACCCCACTATCACAAGTCTAAATTACTTTGTGTATCCTTTGAATTGTGTAATATGACATCATTTATATGAGTATTTCCATCAAAATATTTAAATTAGAAATGTTATAGCAAAGACAGAAGCTTTACTGATCTGGAGAATTAACCTATTCACAATATATTTGTTTATGACCTGATTTTTCATGTGTTTATTTTTAAATAACAATAAAGATGAATGAAACTTGGTCTATCGTTGCTCTTTGGCTGTAGGCATGAAAAATGCATAAATTTAACCAACTTCAGGTTGCTGCCACTCTCAAAGTATTTTTTTATGTCTTAAAGTTTTTAAATTTAAAGATTGTCCTTGTGTTCCAAATCTAACTTTCAGTCCTGTTAAGAACAATTGTAATAGACAGCCAAGAGCACCCAAGGGAACAGATAGGTTGTCACATCAACCTGAGACCTATTTATTAATCAACTACTGAATTTCCTGCACCAGGATCTTGCCTCATAGAGAAGACACATTGGAGACCTGAGACCTTCCTGATATAGTATGAAATGAATGTGAGCAAAGACTTTCTTCTGGTGTCTCATCATTCAAATAGAAGCCACTTAAACTTGGAGGACATTGTTGGTACATGCTGTATAGATTGGCTCAATGGGTGTTATTGATTTCTACTGATCTTGTTTCTTTTGTCCCAGATCACAGTAAGGCATCAACTGCACCAGGAAGAGCTTAGGAATGTGATGTACTCATGGGCTTGTTTCAACACTGTCACACCTAGTGCTTAGGATCCATGTCATCCATTCGCAGATGTCTATATTAGGTGCAAAAGCACCCTACCATGCAGAAGTCTCCTGTCTCAGCAGCTTCTGCTCGCATCATGAAATACAATGGAGATAATCCACTATTGGATTAGGTCTGACAATCATACTCTCAGTTTTTATTAACGTGATTGAATAGAGTTGATTGTACACTTGTATTCATTCTGTGTAATTAAATTTTGTTCTTGGTACAGTCTATGAGCATCAGAATATCACTTAAAACAAGACACGATATAATGCTTCCTTCAAACTCATGAAACCTGTGAAAACAGGCATTATCCATTGATTGTGTTAATGAAGTATAATGAAAGAGCTCCAATTTGTTTTGAATCTTAACTAGACCATTTCTATAGTTATTTTGTCTCTTTAAGCCCCTACTTCCTTAACTACAAAACATTTTATAATATTTATAGAGCACCTACTACATATTCTGGCCCCTTGAGAATAAATCAGTGAATGTGCTGGGTATGGGGGTACACCCCTGTAATCCCAGCACTAGGGAAGCTGAGGCAAGTGGATTGCCCCAAGTTCAAGGCAAGTGTGGTTACATTGTGAGTTCAAGCTCAATTTGAACTGTATAGCAAGACCCTATCTCAAATAGGAAAAGACAAGGAGATCAGTCAGGGAATAAAACAAAACTTCCTGTTCTTGATGAGCTTAGAGAAAATATATTACATAAATATAGCACAAATTTTGACATTACTTCAAAAGTTTATTTATCATAAAAATAATATTTGGGGTTATTTACACATTACAATAAAGACAGAAGAGTGTTTTTTGTACACAAAGTGAAAAATAAAACAATGAAAAGAAAATCAAGTCTTAAAAAATCACCTCAGCAGCCACCATAGTAATAATGTTTCATGCATAAATCATCGATAGATGCTAAAACTGGTGATTGGCAGTTTCATTTGTATAGCATCAACATGTTTTCCCACAGGATATTTACTAGTTAAATTAATTTTACATTGTAGAACTCTAGGAAAATCCATCTTAATAGATCGAAGATAACATCACCAGTGACATAAAAATGTAGACGTTATTTGCCTCCTAATATGAGACACTGAGAAAGCCACAAAGATGTCTTCAGCTGTTTTCCTGTAGAAAACATGTAACCTGTTTCCAAATCTGATTTGAGGGGCATTCCAGAAAATAACTAATATTCTTCAAAATGTCAAGGCCATACTAAAAAGGAAACTGTAGAACTGTTTCAGAGTAAAGAAGACTAAAGAGACATGACAGCTAAGCCTACTGTGTGATTCATGATTGGAGCTCAGACTCGAAGAAATACATCTCTTTGCTCTAATGGATATTAGAGTTGGTCTGATTTGATGGTGAACAATGTAACCAGTTTATCAAAATGAACATCATTAACAGTAGAAACTGGCTGCTATTTTGTGCCTCCTTCTGGGATGCAATAGGAAATATACAATGTCATCTATGATGTACTCTTGCCAAACACATTTGACTTGAGTTAAATTAAGACTTTGGAAGTGGTTTCCAATTTATAGAGGATAAAACAGACATAAGGATGAGATAAATAATACGAAGAGAAATATTCGGAGAAGTTCAGACGGTGGGACATTCTGTAACAGCTCTCCTAAACTCACAAATGTGAAATGTGAGGGATGAAAAAGAGATGGTAGGAGTGTGTGGTGTGATTACTCTACATTAAATGGATGCACTTTGAAACTGTAGTGCTAAGGTAAATAAATCAGACACAGAAAGTTAAACATCACATGGTTTCTCTTATATCAGAAGCCCAAAAGGTAAATAACTTAAAGAGTGAAATTAAGAATAGATGAAAGGAATCAGAGAGATAGACTTTGTAGAGATTTGAAAAGGATCTGGGAAGAGGGGTATAGGCAGGTGAGGAAGGGAAGGGGAAGTAGAAATGATTGAGATGCTGTATGTATATGTATCAAGTCCTCAAAATGAATGTAGTTATTATACATCACAAGCATATTAATAATAAAAAGCATAGGAAAGATGAGGTCTAAGAGAAATAAGGTACTCTAGGACCCTAGATGGGATCATGCTTTCAAAAAAACTTTTTTAAATGATCAGAAATTTTTGAAAATATTTTGAAACAACTGGAAACATTTAAATCTACTTTTGTAAATTAGATGACTCTATGAAGTTAGACGATTCTTGTCCTCAATAGTTCGATGATTAGATAGATTTTTCTTATCTTGAGGATATGTCTGCTGAAGTATTTATCAAGAGTGTCATAATGTCCACGTGGATTATCAAATAGCACAGAAAATCTTAGAGAGAGACAGAGACAGTTAATTAGTTAGGAGAGAATCAGCATGGGGTGAATTCCCAGGAAAGTTAGGGTCTTGCTTACTGAGTTGCATCGGTGGCTTTTGGTGCTGCGGCATATACATGTGACTGACGCCTGGTCTATCCAGCCAGAAGATGTACTTCTCTGGAAACCTGAATCTGAGAGGTGACGAAAGTACACAGGGTTACTGGAAATTATTCACAAAGGCAGTCAGAGTGTTAATAAACCAGAGAGACAGACCAGTGCAGACCTGCTCCAGTGGTGCCAGTAGTGGAGACAGTCCAAGGAGCTTGTTCTCTGGGTGTCCCCCAGCACCAGTCCTCTAAAAGGGCCCCCAAACTCCTGAGGGCTTAACTTGCCAGACATTCAGCAATCCTGTAGGCCACTCATGTCCATCATTTCAGTAACTTTACACTCAGATGAAGTATCCAAAGACAATTTCTCCATGTAACAGAAAAGCCCAACTAAGGCAAATCTAGTGAAAAGAATTCAGCAAAACCTGATCAACCCCCCCCCAGTCTATCCTATGCCCCAAATCTGTCCTTCCTTCCTCTGTCCAATATTTATGATGACTCTACCAATGTGCTAGCTTCTCCATTAATTGGTTAGCTGGAGGCGTACAAGTAAAATTCTGTTCTGATCTCACTTCCTTATGAATTGTCATCCTCTTTCCATTTTCCAGATTCCCAACTTCTACGATCAGTAGCATCTTCTTAAGAGAGATGACTTTCTAATCTGTTTTGTAGCACTTCTTGCCAGCCACATAAGATTGTTGGAATATTGGGGACATGATTCCTAGAATGTGTTCCTAAAAACAGATTTTATTTTGACATTGCCATAGCACTCAGGCCTATGTTTGAAATGTGGGGTGTTCTCTCCGAAACATTTAGTTTCCCTAAACATCCTGTGAATGCTAATGATGAAGCTTCTCCTCAAAGGCTCACCTCTTAAAGAGAATACCAGGTTCAAACAATTCAACTGTATGTGAGCCATAAATGTCTCTACGTTAGGGTCTCACTTTACTAGAGCCAATGAAATGTCTCTGCAATCTGATGATCACCCTCCCTATAAATAAGTCTGACTAGTATCTCCTCAGTGGAGGACCCAAGTTAGGAAATAGAAGTACAGAGATTTATTAGTGCCCTTATATTTAAAGACTGCAATCACATTAAAGCCATGACCTTCAACATGTTCCCTGTTTCCAACTTGAGGTGATGGGGTTTATTCCATCTGTCAGTACAAGACAGACCGGGAAACCAGGAGATAGAAAAGAACAGTTGTGGACACTGAGAAGTAGAAAAAACTAAAAACTATATTAAGGTGTCAAGCAGCTGCTATGAATGAATGAACAGCAAGTCCCTATTCTAAGATAAAGGAGGATTTGGGGGACACAGTGGGTGGTGAATTGGTGGATGAGGGGCATACTTTTGAGTCCACCACCTGACAGTGAACATGGTAGTCAAAACACAAGACACTCTAGGACAGTGATGGCAAACCTTTCAGAGCTTTCAATGATAACAGTCTGTTGTGACACGCATGCCACAGGTTCACCACCACTGCTCTAGGAAAACAATCGAAGAAATTGAACTTCAAACATGGTATTTCAATTAAAAACTGGTGAGCTAGTGAAGCATAAACAGACAGCAGCAACAGAAGAGAAATATGGAATGAAGCAACAGAACAGAAGAAGAACATCATTAATCATAAGGTTCAGGAGAAGTGAGCTGTGTCTGAAGTACAAGGGCAAGAGATTCTCGAGGAGGATGCTAGGAACCAGTCTCTTGTTAGACTGGGGAGGGCCTTGGAAGACATGGTAGCAAATCTGATCCTCATCCTGAAATCAAAAGTCCTTGTAGACATTTAAAGGAGAGGGTGTTGCATTACACATTGGGTTCCTGGCAAACCCACTTAGAGACAGATTTGCATGCAGGATTCCTGAGGAGTGCCAGAAGCCTCTGCACTTATACAGCAGTAAAGGCAGCAGGATAGAGTAAAGAGGAAGTTGGGCTGCAAAGTCATAACCACAGTCTCTGCTAGTCCCCGCTTGTGTTACAATTAGCTCCAGATGTCCTATGCACCCCATGTACATCTGTGAAGGCCATGCAGCACCCAGGCTGAGTTCCCTTTATGTGCCAGGGACAAGGCACATTTCATATTGTGCTTTATTTAATTTTCCCTTAATCTTGTACATGATACCCACTGAACAGGCCAGAATGCCAAGGACCTGAGAAGTAAATTCATGTAAAGTCGAGGAGTAAATAGAAAAGTTGCTGAGAACATTAAATGACAAAAGGATTCTTTTTTAAATCACAGAGCTACAATATCCTTGTGGGATAGTTTTTTTTTTTTTTATAGAATTACATGGAGTCTTGGGGTAGAAAGAAAGGGTGGGAAGATTGGGGTTTTCTTTGTGAGATTTTTTTGTATTGTTTTGTTTTTCTCTTTATAAGAGTGAGATGTGGGAAACAAAGAAAATTCTTTTGCAAATAAACTGTTGCAAACTGTCATCTGGCTTTTTGTTAAACAAGACAAAACAGCAAAAGAAAAGAAAAAGACCAAGAACTACAGCAGTGTTCCAGAATAGCCTTTAACACATAGTCTAGGAGGGGAGGGAGGAGATTTATGGAAGTGTTTAGCGTCAACTGACTTAGAGTTTTGCCCCTGGAGCTCCTTGTGCATATGAGTGATATATATTGTATCTTGCCATGGAATTCAGTAATTATAACAACAATGATTAATATTTATCAAGCATTTATTTTACACTGTTTACTCTACTGAGAACTTTATATTTATTTCTTTTTTTAAATCTTTATAGCAACTCTGAGAGATACATTTGTTTTCTTTTTTATTAGTATGTGTTTCTGATATGATATGTGTATATTTTTAATCACCACTTTATAGGTGAAGGGACCATGTCTCAGGGAGCTCTGCATCCCAGCAGCACCTAAGTGGCTGACGTGACACTTCCTGACGGACGATGGCTCCACTTGACCACTCTACCAATGTGTGTACAGAATTCTTATTTACAGAGCTGTTCTCCTTCTTGCTGAAGGAAAGAGATCATCACTTTGGAGAGGAGACCTGAAGAAACTGGGTACTTGGACCCTAACACCTAGCAGGTAAATAAGGGAAACAAAGCCAGACCTCCTGATAATAGACACTGGGCTCTTGCTATTCAAACCACATTAATGCTATATTTAGGAAAGACAAAACAACAATACAAAATTGCCAGCCAGCTGCTTTAACAATCTAAGTCTCAAATGTGATTGACAACCAGCTCAGGCAGATGATAATAAAAATGTTAGGCTGAAATTCTTTTTTGTGAGATATCAGTAACACAGGTTCTAAAGCAACCCTTGGAAAAGTTATTTCCAGCTGAAAGAGGTGTAGGTCAGTGCAGTTTTTAAAATGCTATTTAGCAATATGGATTGAGAATGTTCAGAGGGCAGACTTTTTCTTTATGCTTTACAGTGACATCTGGCTAGCAGTCCCAGCGAGAGCTGCTGCCACTGAAATGCACATAAAGTCAGAGAAAAAGAGGAGAACTTCTCACTCCTCTGAAAATTAACCCTGACGGGAGCAATCAAAAAAATTGAAAACCCCTCTCTGGAGCATGGGAAGTAAATGCTGATTTGTATTTACTGAAAACTGAAAGTTTAAGTAATTTCATATCAGGGCGTGGAGGGAAGGTCTGGTAGTAGCATGGTGCATTCTGGAAGTTTAGGCATTCCTCTGAAGACAGGAAGAAGAGCCAGAGAGCAATGCATGCTGGGCTCTAGAAGGTCATAGCTTCCATTAGTTCCAAGTGTCAAATGGTCAGCAGTGAGGGAAGACATTCCACATCAATCCTATAGGATCACATTAGCCCAAGGCCAAATGTTTATGGAGCTTTTCTTATGCCAAGAATTAAAGAGGAAAGTCAGCTCAGAGCTGCTGAAAAAATCTATAAACACCCCAAAAGAATATTATCTTGATAATTCAGAGGGCAGATTATTTCCTCAAGATGATTAATAAGAGGAACTGGGTGATTATTTTAGAAAACTATTTGCCATACTTAGAGAGATGAAGAAGACATGGCTGCTTTGAAACAGAAATGGGGAGAGGGTAAAACCAGGAGGCAAGAACAGGATGAGATGAAAAGAGAAAAATGAGAAGAAAGAAAAAGACGAGCCAAACAATAAGTGTTAAACATACACAAGGACCAGAAAGAAGGCATAACTTGCACACAAATACGTGCACAGAGAGTCAGCCTTCTGCACAGAGACTTGAGAAACATACGAGTATAAACCAAAAAAGGAAGACATCAAGGGAAGCATCTATAAAGACGTGTATATAAACACAATGGCAATGCTGCCTTTAAGAAGGAAATTCTGCCACTTGCAGCAACACTCATGACCTAGGGGACAATAAATTAAGAGAAATAAGCCAAAGAAAGAAAAATACTGTACATTCTCACTCTCATGTGGAAACTAGAGAAGTCAAACTCAGAAACACAGAGCAGAATGATGGTTATCAGGAGCAGGGATGGAAAGGGGTGGGGGCTGCAGAAATGTTGGCTCATGGGTACAAAGTCGTGTAATAGCGCTAAGAAAGCCCAGTGATCTGATGAACAGCATGGGGTTTGTAATGGATAATACTGTACGGAAGTTTGCTGGAAACCTAGAACTTATGCATTCTTACTATCCATATATGAAAGTAACTACAGGAGGAAGTGGATCTGTCAGTTAGTGTGATTGTAATAGTCATGGCACTGTGTCTCTGCATCCCAATACACCACATCATATACCTTAAATGGAAACAATTTTTATTTCAAGTTTTTATTTTGTGACACTTCCTGATGGACGATGGTTCCACTTGACCACTCTGCCAGTGTGTGTACAGAATTCATATTTACAGAGCCCTTCTCCTTCTTACTGAAGGAAAGAGATCATCACTTTGGAGAGGAGACCAGGAGAAACTGGGTACTTGGACCCTAACACCTAGCAGGTAAATAAGGGAAGCAAAGCCAGACCTCCTGATAAGAGACACTGGGCTCGCTACACAAACCACATTGATGCTGTATTTAGGAAAGACAAAGCAACAATACAAAATTGCCAGCCAGCTGCTTTAACAATCTAAGTGTCAAATGTGATTGACAACCAGCTCAGGCAGATAATAATAAAAATGTTAAGCTGAAATGCTTTTTTGTGAGATATCAATAACACAGGTTCTAAAGCAACCATCGGAAAAGTTATTTCCAGCTGAATTAAAAATTAAAAATTTAAATTTTTACTTTAAAAATCTAATTTAAAATAAAATAGAAGAAGAGATTAGCCAATAGGTAGGAAGAACCTAAGCATTTTAGGTTTTCTCAAAGAGCACACAAGAATAACTGGAAGAAAAGGAAAATATATATACACTTACCCCGAGCTCACATTCATGCACTTAAGCACACACCTCAGCATCCAGAGTGGGCAGTTAACCAGTTGCTGTCTCACTCTTACCAGGCAAAAATAAAATGGGGAAATTATTTCTAAACATACTCTTACATTTGTTTTAAAAATTTAATCCTAATCTGTCAAACACAGGTAAAATAAATAGATTTACAATTAGATAAAATTGTCTCAGATTTCCTCATATTACTGAATTATAGAAAAACCATAATGCCTACAAAGTCCATAGAAAGCAAAAATTTACAGACTGAGAATTCTTATACTCAGATGTCATGTATCTGTGAATGCAAGAGAAATTCTCAGAAAACTATTTAAAAACATTTTTGTAGTACTAGAGTTTGAAGCCAGCATCTCCATGCCGAACTGTATCTCAGCCCCCTTTTATATTTTATTTTCAGGCAGGGTCTCACTAAGTTGCTAAATTGCCCAAGCTGGGCTTAAACTTGGAATTCTCCTACCTCAGCCTTCCAGACTGTTGGGATTGCAGGCATCTACCACCATGCCCAACTTTTTAAGGATTTTTTTGAAGATATAAATAGCCAAGAAAAAGAAGAATTTGAGAATGAAGAAAGCTAGATATAAAATGATCAGCGCTGACTACTGAAATGTGATAAACACAGAGCTAAATTAGAGATGATAAGTTCATTGTAAAACAAAGTAATTATAAAACTTCATTCAAAGATAAGGCAAATTGTTAATATATTTAATCTAATGGCCAAGCCTATGCTTGCATTAATTGTTTATATATGAAAAGAAATAAAATTGGTGAGGAAGTACAGAGGGAATTCTTAGTGTGAAATGTTTGGATGGAGGGAAGGGAGCCTCAAAGATCAGGGGTCCTCAGGCTGTTCTCTTACAGATTAGGACACTAAGATCCAGCAAAGGAAAATTCAGGCCCAAGGTCAAAAACTTTTTTCAGAAGTTGTGAAAGAACAGTACTGCTTTAATTTTCCACCTTGAGTCCAGTGCCAAGAAGTCTATTGACAAGATTTCTGAAGATGAAAAGAATAAAGGACTTTTAATTGATCTCTATGAACTCACTGAAGAAGTGTTAATAGAATGGGAAGTATTGAGGTCAAAGCTAAAAAATGGAGCAGGAAAATCTCTTCCTAATTTAGTTTAGAACCTGATTGATTGAAACAAAAGCTTCCAATATCCAAAAGCTTTTAGGGCAAAGTTAAGTCTAACCAGGTTGTTTTTGTTTTTGTTTTTGTTTTTGTTTTTGTTGTACTCCTGGGTCACAGAAAAATTATTTCGCCTTTTCCGAAAAACATTTCCCTTGAGACTACGTATTACTAAAAATTTATTAATTATCCTAAGACCACTTACAAAACAAAAAGACTTGCATCTCCACTTACTGAAACAAATTCCAACTTTAATTGGTGCTTATACATTTGATGACCAGGATTAAACTAAAACGCTCCCCTTACCACTTGAGAATTGCAAATGAGAGTATTTTTTGAGATCCCTCAAATGGTCTAAGACAACGTCAGATATTCTACCCACTAAGTTTTTCATTTTCTCTAGTTTTGTGCTGGCTCTCCATTTTTAACCTTATTGGGCCTTTAAAAAGTCATCAAATACCGAAGCATATTTCTAATTTATTTATACTTAAATCACCAAAATGCTCTTTTGTAAGAGTCATTTGATGTCCATGTATCCTTATGGGGCTTTTTTATTACCCTGGTGTCTGCCCCGGAAAAAAACAGGAAGTCAGAATTTGCCACAATTGAAAGCCTGAGCAAGACAACAAGGTTTGAATTGAGCTCCGCATTTGGTCTTAGAACACTGTTGCCTCTCTTCAAGTAGCCTTCTTTTTTTAAAGACATTTCAAACACACAGGCGCCTTTAAATTTAATCTTCCTGAATAAGAGGCCTAGTTTATATTAACTGCACTTGGGTTACAATTTTTCTTCCCATTAGTGGTGGAAAAAATAAAACAGAAGCTAATAGAAAGGTAAAGAGCCTTACATTTGTTACCAAGGTATGCTGATGTCCTTTGAGATGAATCAAATTCACTCGCTGCTCATATAAAACTCTAGCAAAGAGGTAGTCCAAAAAATTAGTAGGAGGACATTTCTGGATTTTCAGTTATTCTCCCATGAATGTGAGTTAGATCTTTGACTTCTTATTAGCTGTTGGTAATACAATAATTGTGGCTGATGAAATGATGTCTTCTCCCAGTGAAAAAGGACTAAACCCATCTTTCATTAACATTGTTTTTTTCAGAGACCATAACTTCTAGGTGCTCTGCTTCCTGAACAAGTCTGGGATTTCCTAAGTTATCAGCCAAGATCCAGGCAAGAGACAGAAACCATACCAGTTGTTTGAACAGAGATAATTTAATGTAGAGAAGTGTTAAATAGGTCTACATCACTAACTAGATAATTCAGAGCATAAGAAGAGTACACTCTGGTGTCACAGAAGAAAATGCTTGGAAATGTTAAAACTCATAAGCTTGGAGGAGGAGCCCTGTGGAGATGAAACTAATGTCTGAGCAACAGTAGTTGTGGCCAGTGCTGGTGTCTCTGAGCTTGAAGGATGGACAAGGAAGGGTCACATGCAGACTCTGAGAAGGGGGCTCTTTCTCACAGTACTGGATCTCACAGTGTTAGAGACTATAACCTAGTTTCAGTTGCTTCTACAGAGGAACTCCACGGTGAAGAAGCCAGGCTAGTTTGATTCACAGGAACAGGAAATAGCCAAGAAGGAGCAAATCCTACCCCTCCTGGTAGTACCCCCCATGGACATAACCTGTCATGGTACCAGCTAGCAAAACGGAAATGAGGTTGACTGGCTCCACCCACCACCTTGCCCCCAGCTTTCCAAATGGGGAAGAGAAGGAAGTCTTTAGAGATGAAAGACAATACTTAGCCCTCTGAAATATAAAGTAATTCAGCAGCATATCCAAGCTGCCTGGGAGTTATTCTGCCCATTTTACCTTTGAGAAAATAAGGCTCAGAAAAGTAAGTAGCCCAACTGGGTCAAAAGTGAGTAGCTAGCAACAATATTACATCAACCAAATGCTTACTATGTGCCATATATGGTTCTAATTCTTCATAATAAGCTTTAAATCTTGATAGTACAAAAAATTAGGCATAGAACAGTTAAGTAACTCTGCCAAGATCGCTGAACAAATAAGAGATGAATGGGAAATTAAGTCTAGAGAGTCTGGCTCTGAAACCTATAGTTTTAACACAATGCCAGTATCTGTCTGCATGTGTCATTTAGCTTCACTGAAACCATAAGAGCTCATCTTTGTTAGACATTTTTGGCCCGAGCACTGTGCTAGGAGATGTGGCTGAGCACTATGTACTATCTCATAGACAATGCATTAATTAATTCTCATTCATCACAGAAATATTCACTTAGTTGCAACCATGGTATTATTATATTACTTGTATAAAAATGAGTAAACTGAGGCACAGAAAAAATAAAGAAGTAGCCCAAAGTGTCAGACTTAGTAAGAAGTTGAACTGTGATTGAATCCAGGCCACTTGGCCTAAGAGCTCATGCTCTCAACCACAATGCTAGAATGCAAGATAAATTAAGCCCCCGTAATGTGGAATTTATAATATCCCTCCTGGGAAACCCTTTGGCTGGTTACAGTAAGCAGGCTGATGGATAATCAAATTCCCATCTTTTTAGACATACTCTGTACTGCAGGTTTTTACCAATCAAGACAACTCTTCCTTTCAGATTCTCAATGGGAATTAAAGAAGCTTTGCTGTGTGTCATGGTCTATGAAAAGGGAGTTCCACAGAATATGATGCATTTAAGGAAAAAGAAAACATCTGAGTCAGTGTTTCTTCTGGACTACAAGGGAACCTGATAAGGCTCCCCTCCAAGCAAAATCAGGCTGGCTCCATGACATTTCCTTAATTCTGCTCCCTATAGCCCTACTAGAAGCAATTTGGGGGAGAACCCAGATACCAAAAGGGGAAGCCAAACCTGCAGTTCCCATGTGCCATTTCTTCCAGCCCAGTGGGAGCTGTCCCATTCTTTTGGGATGCTGCCACTGTGAACATTAAATGAAGCGGCCAGAAGTCTTCCAATCTACAACATCTATTATCAACAGAAAGCTCAGGGGCTTTCATTTCTGGCTTCCAGCACAATGCTTGGACCATGGTAGCAGCTAAGCAAATATTTCTTTGATGAGTGAGAATTAATTAATGAATAATCTTTCCAGAACACATAAAGATACATATATATCATAACAATTGGGTGAAAGCATATCTCCCTTGGACTGCAACAAGGAGGATAAAATCTTTGAAAGTATAAAGGTACTCCCAGATAAGGGAGTGCTTTCTTCTCACAGCTAAAACTCCAAGGACAGTGATTTACTGAAGATGCAAGAGGTGAGTATTACCCGGGATTTAGAGGAGACTTATGATTCCATCTCCCTTTAAGAATTATTCTCTTTATTCTTAGCAGAGACTATGGCTGAAATCAGCCAAGATCTTTGTCAGTTTATATATTTAGCTCCGAGATAATGTCTATTCCTTTCAGTGCTTCTCTAAGATAGATTGTTTTGGATCTTTTCTGAATTATTTGTTCAAAATTTAAATTTTACACCCTTTCCTGTTTAAATGTCTTTAGGCTCACATATTATGTGTGCACAAAATAATCCATCTCTTTTCATTAAATTATGGGTGATTGTTATGTACTTGTGCTTTTGGGATCACTTTATTTGCTTAAACCATATTATTACCTATTTCAAAAGCTGATATGCAAAACTTTCAAGAAGGAAAATTTTGTGTGAGATTATTTTTTCCCAAGGGAATTGCTTTCCATCATTTTTCAAGAAAAGTATTATTTCAATAAAGTTTCTATCTGTAATTTATTTCCTAAATCTTTATTTATATATACTATTTTAAAAATCTCTTCTGTGTAAAATGAAGGTGTATTTTATAATCACATGTATATACAACTAAGAAAGTTGAATTTTTTTAATGAAGGAGAAACAGAACATCCTCTATAATTGACATATGGTAGGCAAAAGATCAGAATTTTAGTAAAACTAAATAATGGTAAGAAAAAAATAAATAAAAGGACACAAGAAAGAATATTTGCCTCTAAAAATTTGTGGCAAGACCATCCAAAAATATCAGCCTTTTTATATAGTGCATTCATTTTCTTTCCAGAAAATGAAATACTGCAGAGATAAAAAAAAAAGAAGAATGTGAAGACCATCCATGATCCAAGAAGAAACACTATAGATGCTTTATAAATGCCCTTCTAATCTCATCTATGCACACATACTCATGCACATAAATAAAAGCACACTTTGCTTTTTCCAAAATTTAGCTCACACTGAACATACTGTTTTGCAACCTGCCAGGCTTTTGTATCGCTGAAATTCATAACTCAAGCCCTTGAGGCAGATCTGGAAGAAAGGGAGGAACAGGATTGAATAGCAGTCTTATAAGAAAAAAGAAAGGGAAGAAAAGTGGAAAGCAAATGAGATCAAAGAAGACAGAGGATATGCAGCTCAAAGGATATCACAAAGGAAGCAAAAGATAAAGACGGACTTTTCCAATTTAAACTCCATTTTCTAATTTTCTTAATTGCATCAGCATTGCGCTATTATTGTGTGTTTTTGGAAATTCAACTCTGCAATTCAGTCTTCCTCTGCTCCTCTTCCTCCCCCCCCCCCCCCCCCGTCTCTGTGGCTGGGGCAGCACACAGCACAGTGTAGAGATGCCAACCGCTGGAGCCAAATTCAATTCCAAATCCAAACATAAGCAATGTTTGCGAATCGAGACTCTTTGAGGTTCACCCAAGTCCAATTTTACCAATTCCCTCCAGGGAAAGATTTCCCTTTGAAGCTTCTGTGCACCCGAGTGCATTCTGGGATGCAGATTTGGGTTTCTGGTGTGGAGCAGTTTATGTATAGAATGAACACACTCTGCACCTCTCTCATTACCTCGTGTGTGCAGTCTGTAGTAAAGTCAGTACTTGAAGGCATGGCTGGAAAACATTTTCACTCGTGTGCATCTAAATTAAAATTTAAAAGGCAAATAAAGAATATTGAATTAACCCAGATGTTGTAAAGTTAATATGCATGTTGATTTCTTTAAAAAAATAAAGAACTCTTGAGTTTTACCAAAGTGAGGGAGTCCTTGAAAAGACACTCATTTTAAAATGGTGGTTTTAAAGCTGCTAACTTTATCTAGCTTTACTTTTGCAGATAAATGGCAGGGGCCACGACTTGAAATGCTTAAGCTACAGAAAGCTTTGTTTGTTTGTTTCTTGGAGAAATTATATTCTAAAGTATGTGAGTTAGAGCACACTATGGAAAAGGAGGAAGGCCACTGAGCAAATTTATGGGACTCTACCATGTCAGAAAGGCCTGAAAGCCCACCAGAAAATAAACAAACTTCAGCTTAAAGGAAACCTGAGGCTGGAGAGAGCAGAGAACGGCTCTGTTGAGAGTTCCATGCTAGCAGCCTGTGTTTCAGGGAGGATGGGGGCCAGTGGAATTCACTAATAGTTACATTATCATTTGGGGGACAAACCAAACTAGAGGACAAGTCTGTAAAACCTGGGTAGGAAACTGAGCCCTTTCTTTTCCTGGCCTCTGAGGAGTCATCTTTCCCTCTTTGTTTACTATGAGGTCAAAATAAACTTGTGACCAAAAAAAAAAGCAAGGCAATGACACTTTCAATCTGGCTCTTGGAGATCTCCATCCTTCTTCCCCCATACTGTGCATATCAATCAATGTCTCCTCTCAAATTAGCACTCCATGGATGCTGAGAGTTTTTCTTCTTGATTAACACTTGGGCACTCTTGCCAGGGCTTCATCATGATGTCACACATCCAGTGTGCACTCAGGAAATATTTGAGAAGTATGGCTTGGCTTACTACATCTTTCTTAAATTACTAAAAACAGGTTTAGGAGTGAGCCTGCAGAACTGTCTCATGGGCCTCTGAGAGTCTTATTGATCATTTTGCATGATCTCAGGATGTTAGTCAGATTTTTGTTGCTGAGGAAAAATACCTGAGATAAATCAACTTAAAGGATGAAAAGCTTGTTTTGGCTCACAGTTTCAGAAGTGTCAGTTCATGGTTATATGGTCTTACTGCTTTAGGCTTGGAATATGGTGGGGAGTGCAATGGCGGAGCAAAGCTGCTCATATCGTGACAGCTTGGAGGCAAAAAGATAGTGAGCTAGGGTCCCAATGTCTTCTTGAAGGGTACACCCCCAATGACCTTATTTCCTGCTACTAAGGTTGCTAAGGATTGTGCCAACTCCCATTAACACCACAGGCTAACAACTGAACCTTTAGCATACAGCCCTAGGGTGAGGTTTCAGATCCAAACTACAACACTCAGCAGTTTTATCTAATAGTTTAATCATATAAAAACTATTTGGTTGACCCATCATCATGGCCTTTTCCAGAATACATAAGCACTTAGAACAGAAATGCCTGTCATTTACAGTGTCCTGCTTTCCCCTCTTTGCAGATGCTAGCATTTGCTTGTCAACTTGGCATCACCCTCCTAGCAAATTTTCCCATATTATCCACAGTTGCTTTGAATTATTTTTCTCACTGGGCTCTCCTAAAAGAAATGTGCTGCTGACACTCTAGGAATGCATAAAGTAATGGTCTTTACAAAGCATTTTATAAACCAATGAACAGGGTAAATTGAATTGTGTTTTCATGATCAGAAAAGTCATCTCTTTATTGAGATTTAAAGACAAGCTGTGCTGACCAGTAAGCCATAAGTCCCTTCACCATCCCATAAGTCCCTATACATTCTTTGGCCTAAGGTCACTAAAACTGCGTCTGTATCATCCTGTTATGACTGGAATGAAATTAACATGACTCCAAGTTTTACTTCAATTAGTTGAGAAACCATGAAAGACAAGATTACAAGGTCGTTGCTGGTTAGTAATTCAAAACTATGAGGTAAGTTTGCTATCAGCCCACCTTAAAAGGAGAAGCAAAGTTTGAGTGAAGGAGACAGAGGAGGCAGAGCCCTGGGCCAGCTCCCTTTCTCACAGGTTCCTTCCTGACAGGCACAGAAAAGCTGAGGCCCTGCAAGGACATCTGAGGGTCCCAGGTGCCTTCTACAAGGGGAGCAAAGCTGCTGGTCTCCCCACTCTAACCACACCCTGCTCCCGTCAAAGAAGATGCTCTGTTCTAGTTGGTGGTCATCTCTGTACGAGGTTCTGTCCATGTGAGACTGATGCAGTAGCATAGAGGAAAGAGTGCCCACTTCAGATCCCTGGGTTCTTTCCCGTCACTCCCCTCTCAGGTAAGGCTCTAATAGAAAAATGGGACAACATGAAACACAGATGTGTAATGTAATCAAAAGCTAGAAATGTTAGTCCAGGGAGCCCAGTGAACACTATGCAGGATAAATGCCCAGCTCGCTACACCTAGGCATATTATATCCAAACCTCAGAACACCAAAGGTAAAGATCTTGAAAAAGTTAGAACATGTAGGTAAGAAAAACTTCACTTACATCTTTGGTTTGAATCCCAGACCACTTCAAAACTCACATATTGAAACCAGATGGCCAATGTGCAAGATTAAGAGGTGGCTCCTCTAAGGGTGATTAGGCCTTGAAGGCTCTTCCTCGGTGAATGGGACAAAGACCCTTCAGAAAAGAACCTGCACAGTGTGCAGACCAATGGCCCCTCTGTCTCTTGTACCATGTGAGGATGTAGTATTCATCCACTGCAAAGGGTGTAGCAGCAAGGTAAGACCTTGGAGGCAGACAATAGCCCTCACCAGACGTCAGACTTGCTATAACCTTGATCTTGGACTTAGCCACTAGAACTGTAAGAAATAAATTTCTCTTCTTTTCCTTTTTTTGTAAATTTAGTATATGTCAGCAGTACCTAACACTTATCTGGACTGTGTGGAGCTGGTACTCGTATGCCGTGCATCGGAACTCCTCTTTGCATCCACTTTCCTCCCACTCTCCCCGTTTTCCTCTGTCTCTTCATCCCTTTTTCACTGGAGAAAGTTTATCTCCCTGCTTCCTTTTATCTATCTTTATTTATAATCTGGCTTTCTCATATAGGAGAAACCATGCATGCCCTAAGCTTGTGTGTCTGATTTATTTCACTCCACTGTATGGTCTCAAGGTAAATCTATTTTCCAACAAATGACTCGAGTATGTGTCATTTCTCTATCCATGCATGTGTTGATGGACATATAGGTTGCTTCCAAGAGCTAGCTAGTGTGAATTGTGTTGGTACAAACATGAAGGTGCCTGCATGCCTGTAATCTGATGCTTTTAGACTCTTTGGGGAACATACTTGGAAAGGGAATAGCTAGATCAAATTGAATTTCTATCTTGTTTTTTGAAGAATCTCTACATTGTTTTCCTCAATGGTTGTACTAGTTTACCTACACATCAGTCATGTACAAGGGCTGCTTTTTCCATGTAACCTCAACGGTGTTTGTTATTATTTGACTTCTTGGTGATAGCTATTCTTTCTGGGGTGAGATGGAAATTAAAATTTTTCTTCTTTATAAATTTCCCTGGCTACAGAATTGTATTATTGCAATACAAATGGACTAAAACACCTATTGGAGATCAAAGACAGAAATTATATCCAATTTATCTCTAGAAACGATGCAGATAAGTACCATGAAATATTTAAAGCATTGATAGAAAACAACCTAGCAAACTCTGTATCCTGAAATTTTATTCTTCAAATGTGAAAGAAAAACAAAGACTTCCTCAGAAAAAAAAAATCTGAGGGAAGTTGCGGCCAATAGATCTGCCTTAAAAAACTATTAAAAGAAATTTTCTAAAGAGAAAGAAAATGATATAGATCAGAAACTAAGTTACTCTAGAAAAAGAATAGTAGAAAATGAATGTGAGAAAGTAAAGTAAAATCTTTTTGTTTTTCTCAGTTGGTCTAATATATATTTATTCAGAATAAGAAGAGCAATAATGCATCAATTATGTATAGATCTATGTTTATATTTAAATGATATAAGTGACAGCAATGATACAAAGGATGGGAAGGAGAAATTTAAGTACCTGGAAACTAGAACAGGAAGAGTTTCTTTCAGCACAGTGGCCCCAGCCACATCTGGGCACATTGGAGCCACAGCTGGAGCATCTGTAGAGCACTGTGCTGGGAAGAAGAAGAGACCAAGAGCAGTGAGCTCAGAGAGTGCCAGCTCCATCTGCCCCCTTAGGCCCCTGGGCCTGTGAGAGGAGAAGCACCCTGCAGATTTCTAAGATCCTATCTAGGCCTCTTTCCCGCTGTCCTGATATGCAGCACCTGCCTCCTTTTTATCTGTGTTAATCTCCTTAGGAAACAATCACTGAGATGCTCTCTTGCTTTCTCTCCCAAATATATCATTTTCTTTTTGTTATCTATGCTGCAGGTTTTCAAAATCTTTTCATTCTGCTCCTCCACCCAAATCATGTCGAAAGTGGTCAAAGCAAGGCTGCAGCACCCTGAGTGCTTTGTGACCTAGAGACCTCTTCCACAGAAATTCTTCAGTCTTAAATTCAACATTCCATGTACCCCAAAGCATGGACACCGTGTGTTCAAGTGCTTCCCTGCCATGTGACAAGGGTGACCGTTCCTCCAGTTTCCAGCAAAGTGTTCATTTCCATCTAAGACCTTGACCAGATTTCCTTTACTTTCCACATTTCTACCAGAATCTGGTTGCAGCCAATAATTGCCAAACCTTCAGTCCTTGTTTTCCTGTTATCCAGGTCCACAGCTGTGTCCATATGTTGAGATACTCTTTGTTAGCATTAGTGCCACTCCCAGCATTTATTTTTCTTCTTAAGTCATTTTCTATGGTTAATAGCACAATATGACGGAATGAGTAACTTATAAAAAACTATAGTTTAGCTCAAAGTTTTGGTCTAAGGCTGAGGGGCCACATCTGGTGATGGCCTTCTCACTGAGAATCTCAGAGTAGCTCAAGGCATCATGAGTTAAGGAAGATTAAGCAAGAGACAGACCCACCCAATAGGCTTTCATAGCAGACTCACACGAGATAACTCACAACAACTTTCAAGTCACACTATTCTAAATATGATTTGTCTCAGGGAATACAAAAGTAGTTCAACATTTTAAAAATCAGTTAATGGAACCCATCACATTAATAGGCTAAAGAAAAAAATCACAAGAACATCTAGATGCACACAAATCACTCAACAAACTCCAACATCCACCAATGATTTTAAAAAAGAACTCAGTAAACTAGGAAGACAAAGAAACTTCCTCAACTTAATAAAGAACATCTACAAAAACCACAACTAATAACTACATGTGAAAAACTCAGTTTTCTCACTAAGGTCAGGAGCAAGTCAAAGACATCTCTTGTCTGGTTTTCAGCATTGTACTGGAAAATCTAGCTAGTGCAATGAAAAAATGAAAAGAAACAAAAGACATCCCAATTGGAAAGAAAGAAATAAAACCTTTTGTTCATAGGAGATATGATACACTGTAGAAAATCTCAAAAAAATCTACAAAAAAACCTTCCTACAACTGATATGTTATTGTTTTTCTTTTTCTTTTTTTTTTTTTTTCCGGTACCGGGGATCGAACTCAGGACCTTGCACTTGCCAGGCAAGCACTTATGCCACTGAGCTATACTCCCAGCCCCTGATATGTTATTGTAGCATAGTTGTAGAATGCAAAAGTCAATCACTTTTTTATATATCAGCAATAAACAGCTGGAATCTGAAATTAAAAGCATGTTACCATTTATATTAGTACCCCTAAAAATAAAATAGAAACACATCTCATAAAATATATACAATAGCTATATGAAAAGATTATAAAATTCTGATGAAGGCTATCAAAAATTTAAATAAATATAAAGTTAGTCTGTGTTCATGGGTAAAATGACAACATTTTCAAAATATCAGCTCTTCTCAACTTGACTGACTCATTGAAATCAGAAACAAAATCCTGGCAAGTTAATTTGTGAATATTTCCAAACTGATTCTAGAATTGACAGGGACAAACAAAAAAATATCTAGATTAGCCAACTCATTACTAAAGGAAAACAACAAGGACTGAAGGACTGAAACTACTTGACTTCAAGACTTACCATGAATCTACAATTACCAAGACCATGTGACATTTATGAAATAGACAAACACAGCCAAATGATTGTTGACTAAGAAGCACAGCACTAATACAATGGAGTGAACCTAAACTTACCAACAAACAGTGCTAGAAAAAATGGACATCCACTGCAAATAATATAAATCTAGACAGAGACTTTATACTGTCACAAAATTAACTGGAAATGGGCCATAGCCCTGGGGGGCAAAACACAAGACTAAAACTTGTGTAAGATACTGTATGATTCAACTGTATGATATTCTAGAGAAAGGCAAAGCTATAGAAATAGCAAAAACTAAGTGGCTTCCCGCTGTTTGGGGAGAGAGACAAAGACATGAATAGGTACAGCACAGGTTTTAGGGCAGTGTGTGATCCTGTAATAGTAAATACTGGTCACTAGGGGCGGGGGATACAGCTCAATGGCACAGTGCCTGCCTGGCAAGCACAAGGTCCTGAGTTCAATTCCTGGTACAAAAAAAAGAGAGACAATACTTGTCAGTATGCACTTATAAATCAGATCCATAGAATTTACCACAAAGAGTAAACTTTAATGCAAACTATAAAATTTGAGTAGTAATGATGTGTGAAGTTTAGCTCATCAATTACAACAGATGCAGCACTGTGATGCAGGCTCCTGATGACATGCGTGAGCCCAAGGGCAATATGGAAACTGTGCTTTTCACTTAATTGTGCCATGAACCAAAACCTGGTGTAAGAAACAATGTTTATTAATTTTTGAAGTCCTAGATTTGAGTTATGGCTCTGATGACTACTTGTTAAGTTGCCCTGGGCTAGTCAACTTACTTAGGTCTTGTAAACTGCTATTACGAGTAGTATTTACTTCCCTGGTTTGCCAAGAGATTTCAGTGAAGCACTGGGTGTGAGAACATTCTGTAAAAAGCTACATACCAGTTTCTTTGGCTTTGTACAGAGGCAACCAAGCAATTTCTCATCATTTTCCACTGAGCAAGCATTGGTGGTTGCAGATGTGGAAATACCTCATCCTTTTACGATCTTAAAGAAATTAGCATGAGCTCTAAGAAAATCCCAAACAAAAGCTGGGGAAACTTCACTGAATGTCAAGAAAGCAGCTGGTACCACAAATGCTATAAGAGCTCTGTTGGGACGTCTCATCTCTCTCCATGAATTGCCAAATGGTCACAATGGGGCAACTTGACACTGCGCTGGAAAAACAGGAAAGGCAGGGAGTCCGTCCCATAACATACCTCTGTCCTGAAACAAGAGAACACCTTTGGGGAATTACTAACTCAGGGTCCCACCAGGTTAAGCTGTATACCCAATTCTACCTATCTTGGGGAAAGGCAAACATAGCAAGGATCCTTCAACATAACAAATTCAGAAAACCTAAGTATCGTTTTGGATGTAGACCCATTAATTACCATCATTCTCTAGTTCTTTAAATCTCTGGATAGAAATAGAATCTTTAATCCACCCTAAGTTTGGTTTGTCTGTATGTTTTACATTTGCTTGGGCTACTGTGTAGGACATTTACCAATCAATTAATAAGCCAAAAATATTGCCATTTGGGGAGATGAGCAATAACTGCAAGTGGGATAAGGTATGGCCAAGTGAAACAAAGGGAAAATAATTCTGTTTTCCCAGCACTGGAGGTTATTGTTTAAATATAGTTTGTCCCAAGAGGCTCATATCCTAGAAGCTTGGTCCTCAGGAAGAACGTTGAGACGGTGGAACCTTGACGAGGTAAACCCTAGCAGAATGTAATTAGATTCTGAGGGATCCACTCACATGGATGAATTCATAGTCTCTTCCAGGGGTGGATCAGGTGTCACAGGACTGAATTAGCTCCCAAGAAAGCAGGTTGTTGTAGAAAGAGCAAACCTGAACCTTATTTGGCCTCCTACTTCCTGGCCCATACACACAATCCTACTGCCCTGTCTGTTTCCCCCTCCATGAGGTTGTGACACAGCAGGGTGCTCTCGCTAGGGGCCCAGCAGATAGGGCTAACCTGTTCTTAAACTTTCAACCTCTAAAGCCCTGAGCTAAACAAACCTCTTTTTTTTATAAGGTATCCAGCACCAGGTATTGTAAGTCTTTTGTTATAGCAACAAAACTTTACAGAAATACTAGGCATGTATTACCCCATCTCTTCTACTTTTTTTTTTTTTTGCAAACCTAAGCAGGTTTTGCTTTACATAACTCACTTACGAGAGTCCAAAAGTCTCACGAAAATGGATGGTACTGCCTTCTTCTGTAAATGGCGTTCCAGCTAAGACTAGGAAGGGAAACTCTAAACTGTCTTTGCTGGCTTATTTTACATATCCTTGCCTCTATTCAGAGAGGCACTGGCCACTCAGCCCTGAGCAAGGAGGTGGCACTTCCCAGCCACTCTTCCTATCTTTAGTTCTTTGATTGACATTGTTATTCCCACCAGTGGTTGGTCCCTTACCCAGGCTTCCTTGCTCAGTAGCACTGTGATGTCAAGGGAAATTTTAGGTGAAAAAGTGTCCTTCCCTTTCCATTACACTCTTCACAGTTAACCTTTCCAAGGAAATGGGGAGACTCACATCATCCCTGAATATGAGACGTGGGAATGTTCAGAGTGGAACTTGCTGGGAAATGCTGTCTCCAGAGCTTGTCCCCTGGAAAGACTTCTGCATGTGGTATAAAAGGATATAATCATAAAGAGATGTTTTATCATTCTGTCAGTCAGTTTTCTTTCACTGGTGACAAATTACTGAGATAAAGAATTTAGAAGAAAGAAAGATTTATTTTGGCTCACAGTTCAGATGTTTCAATCCATGAGGACGTGGCCATGTTACTTTTGGACCTGTGGTAAGGCAGGACATCATGGAAGAAGCATACAGCAGAAGGAAACTGTTCATCCCACGGCAGCAAGGAAACAGAAAGAGACAGCAAGAGAGAGACCTTTGAAGGCACACCCCAAAGGAACTTCCTTCCTTCCTTCCTTCCTTCCTTCCTTCCTTCCTTCCTTCCTTCCTCCCACTTTACCCCACCTCCCAAAGTTTCAAACACTTTCAAATAGCACCATCACCTGGGGACCAACCCTGCAATACATAAGCTTTGGGGAGACATTTAAGATCCACACTGTAACAATCTTCCTTTATGCTGAGTCTGGATGCTAAAATTTAGAAACTCATGCCCAGAGACATTCCCTTCAAATTGACCCTTAAATTAAAAGGATTCCACTTCAAATTAGAAACAATGTGTATTCAAAAAATATTTATCTGTGTACTAACATGGGAAATTCATTTAAGAACTTTGAAGCCATACACAAGAACTTTTTAAACCATATATTTTCCAGTGAGAAATTGGGCTGACATTTTTTTCCAGTTGCAGGATCTTTGGGGAAGATAAAAATTGTAATTCTGCCATTTATTTGTGGATCTCTTCCTCCCAACACTAGCCAGCATGACGACATTGCTTCACACAGAGCAGGAGAGCTGAGTAGGGAACTCTGCGGATTCTTACATATTTATAAGGTCCTTGTAAAAATATTCCTGGCCCCGAATTTAAAGGTCTACTGACTCACCAACAGCTAACAAAACATTGGGATATCAGTTGGATGTTAGACCACCAATCCCAAGGAGAAAGAAGAAAGGCTAAGCCAAGGGAAAAGAAAGAAGGAGAGAAAAAAGGAAGGCAAGAAGAAGAGAGGCAGGGAGTAGGGGGTAAGAAAGGAGGGAGGAACAGATCTGTATGTGTTTCCAGGTACGCCAGCTGAGGCAAATTTTCTGACTGGATTCAATTTCTTTAAATCCAGCAAGTATTTAATGAGTAGATTCTATAGTAGTCCTTCAATACCTGTAGCAGATTGGATCCAGCCTGCGCCCCTGCTCCCTGACCTGCAAATACCAGAATCTGTGAATGTTCAATTGCCATATATAAAATGATATAGTATTTGCATGTCACCTACACATCTCGTGTATTCATTAAATCACTCCTAAATTATTTCTTACGTCAAACACAATAGCTACAAATCACTTCAGCCACACAGATTCAGCATAGTACCCAGCATGCAACAAATTTACATTTTGCTCTTTGGAACTTCCTGAAATTTCTCCTGGAAAATTTCTAAAGCACCGTTGTCTTAGTTCATCAGTGTGGAACCTATAGACATGCAAGGCGAGGCTTTGCAGGGAGAAACACAAACAAGGTAGTGTCCTCCAACCTGTTTAAAAATAAGATTAACACAACTGGCAGCTAGCCTCACAAATGCACACACATACCCCTTCATACTGCTTATGCATAATGTGGCCACAGTACAGTGCTAGATAAGACTTTAGTGGAAGAACGCTCACAAAAGTATATATCTGACCACTTCCCCATTATATTTTAAAATCATACTTAGAAATAACAATGGAAAGGGTTAGAGCACGTGGTGTACATGCCTAACATGTGCCTTCCCACGTTGTTTCCTTCCGTCTGTCCATCCCTGCACCCCCAACATTCCACATATCCCTAATGTTCTGTCGCTCGGTACTAGGGTGGAAATATTACTGGAGATTAAATACTGTAAATGTGTCTGATTTCATCGCTACCTCTCTCCCGTCCAAGCCACCATGTTCTCTCAGCTGCACAACTACAGAAGCCTTCTAACAAGCCCTTTGCCCCTTTAAATGAATCCTTGGGTAGCATTGCCTCTCACATAGCATTTTCAGTATGTGACTCAGACTACGCCACCCATCTTGTTAACACCATCTAGGCTTTGCATTGAAAATAAAACCCATAATGATATCAAAAGCTCCACATAATTGGCCCCAACTACCTCTCCAACCTCGTCTGTAGCTGACCCCCCATCTCTCTATGCTTCAGCTTCTCTGTGACCTGTATATGCCAAGTTCTTCCCTGTTAACATCCCTCTGTGTTCCATCTTTCCCAGCTCCCCGCAAGAAACTACATGACCTCCTTTCCAGGCTCAGTTTAACTTTCCAGAAGCCCAGAAGCCTCCCTATCCTTTTCTTCTGAAAACTCCTTGTCTTCTCTCCTTGTTAATTTTCTCCAATGTACTTAGGATCTTCTCAAGTTATTTTTTCTCTCCCTCCTGCTGGAAAACGAGTCCCATAAGACAAAGATGGTGTCTTCAGCATGCAGCACATGGCCTACATTAGAGAAAAGAGCCAAGCAGGGCCCACCCTTCAGTTCCTCTGTTATCAACACTTTGTATTTTTGTGGTATATTTGTTACCACTGATAACATATTAATATATTATTATGAACAAATTCCATAGCACACAATAAGGTTTACTCTTTGCGCTAAGTTTATGTGTTTCGCATCATGACTGTGGCCATCACTACACGGTAGTTCCGCACAGAATGGTTCGCCCACCCTAAAATTCTCCTGTGCTCTGCCTATTCATCGCTCATCCCTCCTCTTAAACTCCTGGCAACCCCTGGTCTTTTTACTGTCTCCAAAACTTTGTCTCTTCTAGCAGGTGAAACAGTTGGAATCAGACCATTCGCAGCATTTTCAAATTGGCTTCTTTCGCATGGCAACATACATTTAAGTTTCTTCCATGTCTTTGCATATTTTAATAGCTCATTTCTATTTATTGTAGAATAATATGCTATTGTCTGAATGTATGATAATTTATCTACCCATTCACCTATTGAAAAACATTTACTTGCTTCCAGGTTTTGGCAATAATAAATAGAGCTGCTAGTAAAACTTATGCCTGCAGGTTGTTCTGCGGGCATAACTTTTCAGCTCATTAGTAAAATACCTAAGAGTGAGATTGCGGGATCTTATGGTTACTGCACTTTAATTTGGCAAGAAACTGTCAAATTGTCTTCTAAAATGACTGTACCATTTTGTACTTCACCAGTAACAAATAAGAACTTCTGTTGCTCTGTATCCTTAGTGGCCTGTGGTATTGTCAGTATCTAGGTTTTGGCCATTCTAATAGGTGTGCAGTAGTGCCTCGTGGTTTTGCAGTTTCCAAATGATGTGGTATTGAACCTTCTCCATATGCTGACTGGTTATCTGTATTCTTCCTTGATAAGCCTATTGTTCATATTTTCACCATTTTAAAATAAACTTTTAAATTTGAACTCATTTTAGATTTCTAGAAAAGCTGCAAAGACAGAGAATTTCCACTCTAGTACCGAGCGACAGAATATTAGGGATATGTGGGCTGGTGGGGGTGCAGGGATGGACAGACAGAAGGAAACAACGTAGGAAGGGGTGTGTTAGGCAGGTACACCCCATGCTCTAACCCTTTCCATTGTTTTCTTGTATATTCCCCTGTTTTTCCTAATGTTAGTAACTCATAGCTATGACACATCTTTCAAAACAAAAATTAACATTGATACAGTGTTATCAGCTGAACACAGAACTTATTTATACTTACTAGCTTTCCACTATTGCTTTGTGGTGGCGGTGGTATTTGTTGCTCCAGGATAGCATTTTGCATGCAGTTATCATATCCTCTTAGTGTTTTCTGGTCTAATACATTTATTCAGCCTCCTTTTGTTTTTTCACGTTTGTGTTCTTTTTGGTTCATATCAATTTGCCTGTCATTCAGTGACATCCGCAAAAATGGTACAGTAAGGACCTTCAAAGTATTTCTATTCCATAAAAACAACAAAAAGAATAGCAAAAAGTAACTGAATCAGCTTGTTTGGAATTCTGGGAGTTAACCATTACATTAATTTAAGAAAACCATCTCATCTCATGAAAAAGCTTTACGGCAGTGTTAACTTACTCTAGCTTCCCTCCTCCTTAAGTTCCACTGTTGCCTTGAGAACCAGCAGCCTTGCAGTCACTACAAGGGAAAAATTACAGCTACAGCTTCTTCATAGCCTCATTTCCAGGAAATTGTCTTTACCAGAATTGTCTGATGGCTCCCTGGAACATCACAATTACAAAGTTTTCTTTGTTTGACCTAAAATAAAGTTTCCCCAGTGTTACATGTTGTTTCTGGGAATATTTATCAAAGAAAAATAGAGATAGAAAAAAGTGAAGGAAATAAATTATGGGCCATTATTTAATTGTCCTGAAGTATAGGAAATAATTAGATCAAACAATCAACTACTCAAAAAGACTTAAAAAGAGAACCTGGGTATGAAATGTTCATAGGGCCCTGAAATGCTGTGACATATCCCCAGGCATCTAAAAAGAGTATGTTCCTCACACTGAGCATGCTCAACAAATCCCTAAGTTCTCACGTACGGTGTACCCTGTAGCTTTGCATGAACAGGAAAAGAAGACTAAGCTTGAATTCTACATCATCTGCTGACTGTGGTAAACAAACCCCTGAGCAAAGACCAGCAGATGCTAATTTCAAGAATGTAAGGAAATCCCTGACTAATAAGCTAACTGAGCAGAAATTCCATCGGCCACACAATGACAAAGGGCACAGATTTTGTAGAACCAACAGTTTGGAAGAGTTGTTCAACCAACAGAATTAGTTTAGCAAAGTTACTCAACAAATAATAACTATAACAAGCAAGAACATCAAACACTGAGAATGGAGTAGAATTTGATTGCCAGAGTAGTCACTTTACATTATGTTAAGTGTCTAGTATAACAAAGAAAAGTGAGCTATGTAAAGAAACAAAGAAGTATATCCAATACATGGGAAGAAAAGAAAAGAAATCTGAAGAAACTGTCCATAAGGAAGTGCAGACACTAGGCTTACTAGACAAAAATTTTAAATCATTCCAGGTCTAAAAAGTTTAAATAAGTTCATAGCTAAAGAAAACTCTGTCCAAAGAATTAAAAAGAAGTAACACAACCATGTTTCACATGAAATAACATGAAATACCATGTTACATGAAATAACAGTAAAAAGACAAATATTACTTCTCAATGAATCAGATAGAAATAAGCAAAGTAATTGAAATGAATACTGGCTAAACACAACAGAAGACATCTACAAAAATCAGAAAACGAGGTAGGTCAACTGTGTTTATCTATTAAAAACTATTTACAGAGAGAGAATCCTGAAAGCATATGAAGGGTCTTCAACAAGATTAATAATTGGTTTTTCATGAGAGGGCATGAGGAACAAGAAGGTAGTAGGATGGTACATCCAAAGTGTTTTTTTAATTGTCAAAAAGAATTCTATATCCAATAAAATAATCCTTCAAAAACGCAGAAAGAAAATTTTAATCATCTGATAAACAAAATCTAAGGTAAGCTATTGCCAGCTAAAATGATCTACAAGAAATGCTAAAGTGGGCCCCATAGGTTAAGATAGAAACACATTAGATAGTTTAAGTTACATGGAGAAATAAGGAGAACTAGTAAAGATAACTATCCAAGAAAGTATAACAGATTAAATTTAATTTTGAGTGTAAAACTCTTTTTTCCTATTTGATTTAAAAGAGTTATGTAAAGGAATAAATTTAAATTTGTGTTGATGGACAAAATATGCATAAAAATATAATTTGCAAGTAAAAATAGTGCAAAAGAGGTGGAAGAGGATATACATTTGCATAGGAATGAAGTTTTCACATAGGGTTAAATTGCTATCAATCCTAACTATGATGCTTTAAATTATGTTGATTGTAATCTTAGAGGAATCACTAAAAACTCCTTAAAATTATACATACACATCTGTAACTTTCTATGTACATATACATGACAATGAACTTTAAATTGTACACTAGAAAATCTCTATTTAACACCAAAAAGGTAATAATGGAGTAATAAGAACACCAAAAATCCATTAGAAATCTAGAAAACAGATAGTAGGTAGCAGATATAAGATATAAATCCTAAATAATCAATGATTACACTACATATAAATGGACTAGAGACTTCCATTAAAGGCACAGACTGACAGAGTGGATTTTTTTTAAATGAACTGACTCCATACTGTGTACAAAAGACACACTACAGCTTCAAAGACACGTATTATAAGAGCAAAATGAAAGAAAAATTATATGTAGTGCAAATAATAACCAAATAACATGTGCAGTAGCCACACTAATAATAGACAAAATAGACTTTAAGTAAATAATTGTAACTAGAGAAAAATAAAAACATGTTAAGACAGAGTTGACAACTCATCAAAAAGATACACCAAGTCTAAACAAATTTGTATATTACAACAGAACCCAAAAATACATGAAGCAAAAACTGACAGAACTAGGCAGAGAAATGAATAACTCAATAATGATAGTTAAAGGCTTCAATATTTTATGTGCACTAATCCATAGAAAAAGACAAAAGACCACCATGGAACTAGAAACTAGAACAATACCACAAACTAGATTTAATAGATACCCATAAAACAATCATTCCAATAACAGCACCATACATGTTTTTCTCAAGGACACATGGAATTTTCTACAGTGTAGAATATTTATTAAGCAAAAAGCCTAAATAAATGTAAAAGAATTAAAATCATATGAAGTCAATAAGGGAAGAAACCTTGGAAAATTCATAAGATAGATAAATTAGCAGAAGTAGATTAAAGAAGAAATCAAAAAACATAATCAGAAACTATTTCAGGATAAAGGAAAATCAAAATTCAACGTACAAGGCTAACATACAATGAAAACTGTGTTTAGAGGGAAAGTTATAGCTATAATAACCTTTTCTAAAAGACAGAAGAAATTTCTCAAATTAGTAACTTAACCTTCCATTCTAGGAGATCAGAAAAAGTTGAGTAAACGAGACCTAAAGTCAGAAGAATGAACAATATAATGAAGATGAAAGCAGAAATAAATGAAATAAAATATTTAAAAATGGGAAGAAAGTAATGAAGTGAAAGTTAGTGTACTGAAAAGAGCAACAAAATTGACAAATCTTTAGACAGGCTGGCCAAGAAAAAAAGGAAGATGACTCAGATTACTGAAATCAAGAAGGAAAGAGGAGACTTTGCTCTTGGCTTTATAGAAATAAAAGGATCAGAAAGGAGTACTGTGAACAAATGCATGGCAACGAATGAGAAGAACAGACACATTCCTAGAGAAACAGCCAGTGCCAACTCAAAAATCAAAACTTATCTGAACCTGTAACAAGGGACAGAATTATTAATTAAATCAGTTTACCTGATTTGTCATATATGTTTCAGCATTTCCATTTTGCATATTCTTCCACGGAGAGTCGCAAATTTGAAATGTGTAATTTAATATTCACTGGCCTTGTAGGAGAGGGAATGATATTCAGGGAGCAACACAAAGATGCAGTTGCCAAATTTCAGTACCATGTTGTTCAAATTTGCATTTACATTTGATTATTTTGTTGCCCCCCCAAAAAGAGTAAATACTCATTTGTTTTCAATTTAATTTAATTTAGTTTTTAACTTTCTATTTTTATTAGTATATATTTGTCATATCTGTTGAACACATTCATCATATTTGTACCTGTACATAATATATCTTAATTCTTCTTTTTTTCCCATTTCCCTCCCTTCCCTTCAATCTTTCTTAACTTGGGTGTCCAGTTTAATCTCACTGAAGATTATGGCCTGGTGGTGCACCCATCTTCCTACAAATAACTCAAGTTTATCCTTCTTCATGACAAAGTAGTTCTTCACTGTATATATACTATATTTTCTTTCTGTATTCATCTGTTGATGAGGATATGAACTATTTCCAAGATTTAACTACTATCAATTGTGCTTCTATAAACACGGGTACATATACATCACTGCGGTATGATCCTTTTAGCTCTTTTATGCAGGTACCTAGGAGGGGAAGAGCTGAGTCAAATGGAACCTCTAGCTTTATGTTTTGAGGAATCTCCACACGGATTTCTATAGCTTATGTACCAGTTTACACTTTCATCAGCAACGGAGAAGGGTTTCTTTTCCTCCACAGTCTCACCAGCAATTGTTGGTTGAGTTCTTGATGATAGCCATTCTTTCTCGAGTGAGATGGAATCTCAGGGTTATTTTAACTTGTGTTTCTGAAATGACCAGTGATGTCGAGCATTTTTCAAGTATTTATTTCTGTTTGTATGTCTTCATCTGAGAAATTTCTATTCATTGCAGATGTCCATTTTGGATTGGGTCTTTAAATTTGGGGGGTCTAAATTTTTTAGTTCTTTATATATTTTAGATGTTAGTTCTTTGTCTGGTAAGGACAAAAGAGTGACTGGTAAAACATTTTTCCCATTCCATGGATTATCTCTTTACTCTATAGATGATTTCTTCACTGTTCTACCCCTCATTGATTATTTATAATATTTCCTGTGTGATCAGGATTTTGTTTATAAAGGCTTTGCCTAAAAAAATATCTTCCAGAGTTTTACACATTCTATCTTCAGCAGATTTAGTGTTTGTGCTTTAATATTTAGATCTTTGATCCCTGTCAATTTTAGTTTAGTGCATGGTGAAAGATATGAATCTAGGTTCAATTTCCAGCATGTAGAAAGGCAGTTTTTCCAGCACCATTTGTTAAAGAGGCTATCTTTCTTCCATTGAAGGTGTTTGACCCCTTTGTCAAATGTAAGGTGGCTGAGTGTGTTTAAAATTGTTTCTGCTTCTTTTATTCTGTTACACTGATCCCTAGGTTTTTTCATTTTTTATTTTTGCCAGTACCATGCTGTTTTATCATGGTATCTTTGTCATATAACTTCAAATTGGGAATTGTGGTGTCTCTTGCCTTGCCCTTGTTGCCCAGAATTTCTTTTGATATTCTATGTCTCTTCTGGTTCCATGTGAATTTTAGGATAGTTTTCTCTAGTTCTGTCAGGTATGATATTGATATTTTGATTGGGATTGCAGTAAATCTGTATAAGAGTTTTGGAAGTATGGCCATTTTCACTATAGTAGTTCTGCCTATCCAAGAACAGGGGATATCTTTCTATTTTCTAATATCTTCTTTGATCTCCTTTATAGAATATGGTGGTTTTCAATATATAGGTTTTTCACTTCCTTTATTAAATTAATTCCTAAGTATTTTAATTTTCCTTGATGCTATTGTGAAAAGTGTTGTTTCCCTAATTTCTTTCTCAGTGAGTTTATTTATGTACAGGAATACTATTAATATTTTTGAGTATTGACTTTGGATCTTGCTATGATGCCAAATTTGGTTATTAATTCTAGGAATCTTTTGGTGGAGTTTTTGGGGTCTTCTACACAGAATGTCATGTTATCAGCAAATAATGATGATTTAACTTCTTTCTGTACTACCCACATTCCTTTTATTTCTTTCTCTTTTCTAATTGCTCTGGCAAATATTTCCAGAACTATGTTGAACAGGAGTGATGACGGTGAGAATCCTTGTCTTGTCCCTGATTCTAGGGTGAAACCTTTCAATTTTTGTCCATTTACTATGACATTGGCCATTGGTTTGTCATAGATGGCTTTTACCAGGTTGAGATAAAGACCTTATATCCCAGTTTTCTGTAAGGCTTTTCTTTGGTCATGAGTGGGTGTCAAATTTTGTCAAGCACTTTCCCTGCACAAACATTCATTTGCATTCCAGCTAACCAAAGCTTCATCTTCATGAAATCAGCAAGGTGGTAGCTTTTGGAATCATGAAAGAGAAAATTCCAGCTCCTTTGCTTGCATTATTTATGGATCCTAAGATAGGTTTCTAAATCCATTTCTTCATTCTGTGGGACACTTTAAAATAATTCTGCTTTCTTTTAGTATTGTAAATAATAACCAGGGTAACTTCCAAAATGGCATAGTCCTGCTATCTACATAGTAGGTACTGTGTGCTTAACACCCTTCCAAGGGATAAGATTGTAAGCAATACATGGCACATTCATGGAGTTGACAGTATTGTTGTGAAGATACCTAGAGTATCGACCCTTTTCTTCATTCTATGATTAATGTGTAATTACAAATTTAAAAAAATAAAAGTAAAATCTACCAATAGGCCTACATATCATTCTCATTAAAAGAGAAAAATGGTTGATGAGTGTTGTAAGGCTGTGAAATGCAGACCCATAAGATTTTTATTCTCCCTTTAGAAGGGTTCCTTGTCTTTATGTGTCTCTAGAGTACAGAAAATCAAGAGAAACACTGTTAAACTCTGAGCAAATATATACCAAGTTGCTCTACTTAGTTAATTAAGGATCTATATACTTTGCATCAAAATATAGGTATTGAATCAAATTTGTAAGATTCATATCTGTATGACCTATCTGGGAAATAATCTGCTGACATATTCTGTAACCTCCAAATCAGACTATTAGACGAAGAATGTTGGTACTCAAAAGCCCAGGAGTATGAAGGTGTCATGAGACAGAAGGAAGTCCTTTTCCAAATGAAATGTAAGCCATGGCAGAGCTCAAAGATACAGAAGATCTTTATGACAGAGGAAATTTAAAGAGCTTTCCATTACTGGAGGAAGTAATGCTTAAAGCAAGTGGCAAATGATGATCTGCCTTGGTGAGTAGCTTTTACCAACACCGCAGACAAAAGCAAGAAAAAGAATAATGTCAATTGGAATAGTCCAATTTCAACTTGATGACAACTTCTGGCCATAAGAAGAAATACTTTTTTCTCAGGGGATTCCCAGGTTTCTGAGCTGACACCGATGGAACTCTTTAACTGTATCTAGCACCATCTAGTGAAATAACTTAGAATACTTGACTTTTTAAAATCTAAAAGTTAGAAATGTATAAAAACATAGAACAATAACACTTGTGGCTTTTTTAAAGAATGCAGTGGGGGAAAACCTTATGGTCCTACCTGAAACACATCTTTAAGGTTTAGACAGTATGAAGATGCTTTTAAGTTAATCATTCAATCAGCCAAACCACTTTCCTTGAAGGAGAGAAATATTAGAGTAAGGAAGAAAAGACTGGTTGTGGAGGTGAGAATTCAGGTAAACTATGGGTTTGTGAATTATGAACTGAGAAGAGCAGAATGCACAGTTCAGAGCTGGAATCAGAGAACCAACATCTCTTCAACATTAACTTCTTACTTGGTGATGTCTCATGGGTAGCTTGAGGTCAATTGTAGTGGGAAGATTTACATAATGGAAATTGGCATGCGTATATTGATCAAGGCTACCCACGCACCCAGGAAGCCAATGCACCTTGTAAATGGAGGTGAGAAAGGGAATAGTGATAGTCAGAGGCCCACTAACCAAAGAAAACTGAGTCTCTATGTGGTGATTGTGTTAACTGTGGCTGCTAAGCCCTTGTCAAAAATGTCAAAATTACCCAAATTTATAAAAAAATCAGCAGTTCAAGCTCTTTCATGTTTTAGCAATCAATCAAAAATGCCTCCCACACCTTTGAGAAGAGGCCATTGAGGTGTTGGTTCTTCGCTGGAAGTGCCTAATGCACAGCTTACGTCTAGGAAAAGATTTGGAGACAACAAAATAATTTTATTGCCCTGGCTTGACTTTCATCAGCAGGATGACCTTGAATGGTTTAAACTCTGGGCTGTTTCTTTAACTAAAGTTGAAATTATATCAATGGTGTTTACTTTCTTTAATAAGCAGAGTCCTTTTCTCAAATCTCACTTTATATATGATACCAATATGGTCTTGTAAGGATTACAGTGGCTTTAGACAACAAGTACCCCGGGAGATCGCCAAGCTTTCTGGAGATCTCGGAATGTATTGTCAAATACATTGAAGTAGATGTTTCCAAGAGTCCAGTTTCCTTTTCAGCACTGATATTCCAAACAAGGAAATTGCATGATGATGAGCTCCGCCTCCCTCTTCCCCCTTTTAGCTAGAATAATATGCTTTCTTCTTGATCTCAGCTAAGGGGAGGGAGGAATGGAGACCAAACCTTGTTTCTTTCCACAGATGCCCCAGGGGTTCGCTCTAACTGGATTCTCAACCTGAAAAGTGTTGATCAGAGATAGCTCTTCAAGTCAGCATTAATTCATGCTTATACTGATGAAAATCGTACCTGAACAAGAGCTCTCTACTCAAAAACTAACTCAAGTGTCTGAATGAAGTATCCTAATCCTATAGAAACATAATCAGAAAAGTATGATTTTTATAAAGACATGACAGTCAAGAAAGGTTAAAAAATATTTGGGGCCAAGGACAGAAAATGTATTGGTTCATTTCAGAGCTATTATCCCCTATATGGAGAATTGTTGGCTTTTTAATTTAAAGGTGATTGGTTGTGATTCTCAGTGACCAAGTTTTCACAGATAAAGGTAGTATCTCCTTGACCCAGAGCCATCACCAGGGTCCCTAGCTGGCATGGCATGGCAGAGGACACACACTGGTGTGCCATGGGACACCTCTGATTTCGGTAGAGTTGGAGAGGAGCTTGCACTACCAAGCAATGTTTATCATTGTGAAATACCACATGAAAATTCAAAGTAGTGACTTTTCTAGGGCAAAACAAATAGGATAAGACAAACTGGCCCTGCCTTTCTGCGAAGAGTGGCCATTCCCTGGAAAGACACACACTTTCCAATATGCCACAATCCCCAAACCATGCCAGGACCAATCATTCACTTGATTACCTCCCTGGCCTTGCTCTCTGACCATGCTTAAATATGTCCTCCCTGAGCCATGGGTGCACCCAGCTGAGCTACCAGTGACTCTGGGCCTGTCTGAGCAAACTTCTTAGACATAATCCACTGACAGCCACCCGAGCTCCTCCTGGCCCTGCCCTCAGATGTGGCGATGCCCCTTGTAGGCAAGAACACACTCAACTTGCTTGTAGACTCAGAACCTGAACTGCCTCTGGAGACAAGACAGGGAGTTTGTGGTTGAGCATGTTTATTTCTGAACTTAATGACATGGAGAGCCACAAGTCTGGCCACAGAATCAATTTTTCATAAAAAAGGAGAAACGCTATTGAGTCAAATGTTCCAAGTGTGCCTGTCCTAAGGCATAGTGTATTTATAGCTTGGATGTGTAGACAGAAATGCCTTATGCACTGAAGAAAAGAAATAAGAGCTACCATTACTGACACTTGTGTTTTATTTCCATTTCTCTGTTATTCAGAGAGATTTACAGGTAAGGAATTCAAGGCTCAGAGAGGTCAATTACCATGAGCAAGTCACACAGCTTACTATTTAACAGAGCTAACAGTCCACAAGCCGACTTCCATGCCTCTCCTTTCTACTACTCTGTGGTGGTATGTCAGACTTTTACACGATCCTTTCTACCCTTCAGGGAAAATTCTTAAAGATCATTTCTCTTATGCCCTGTTATAAGTTTATGAAGCGTAAGAATTAGTTTCCACATTTTATACCTGAAAACTAAAGCACACAAAAAAATTAAGTCTCAACACAATAATTAGTAACTGAACAGTAGCACTCAGACTTTCTAGCTTTTAATTCAGTGTTCTTTCCACTTGAGCAGACAGACAAAAGTCCTACTTTGAACTACTTTGAACTCAGTGTCTTATTTTCTTTACTTGCTTAATATCAAAGAGTTACAACAAAAATTGTACGAATTTCTTTTCATGAAAGACAGTTTCAATTTGAAAGGAAGGCTTGAAAATGAAGAACCAAAACTTTACATTATTTTACTCATTTAAATAGCCATGCTTCTTTTAAGGTATCCAGTAAGATCTCTCTGTAACTGAGCTCTATTCATAATTACAGAGACAAATTTAGTCTTTTGTGGCAAAGGCAGTTGACAAGGAAAATAGGTCTGGGTAAAATAGTTTTTTTATTTTTGAAAATAACACAACCTAGTTTAGAAGCAATAGAACTTACCAAAGTGAAGCCACAAACTGGACTTTTTTTATTTTAATGGTAGAGGGGAGTTCAGTGGTTTAAACAGATTGAATTTTGGTGTCAGAGAGTCTATTTTATTTATCTGCATATGGTTTTACAGGTCAGAAATTTCCCCCAAGGAAGGATTTTTTTTTAAAAAGACAAAAATGAATGCTATAGAAATTGAACACATTGTTATAATACTCTGGTGAAATATAGCCTTTCCGGAGTCATTTGTGCCAGAAGAGCATCTTATAATTTTCCTTACAGTGTTCCCACTAAATGCATAGAGTCCCCGATGTTGGAAGGAGCCATCTGTTCCCCTCTCACATACGCATGCCGCTTTCTTCTTCCACGACAACCCTCAGACAGCGGATGCCTGGAAGTCCAAATCCAATTTATTCTATAAAAGGAACAGACTTTTATTCCTCCCATTTGATATCAAGGCAGGGCTTTTAAATCCTTTCCAGACAAGGGACCCATGCCAGGGTGGGTTTGCTGGGCTTTGGAGGATGTGGGACTAGTTTCAAGCCCGGATATCAACAGTTAGGGGAAATCCACAGGGACCAGTGAGGCAAACAGACTTACAGACAGCAGTGTTCAGTGGAGGAAGGGGCAGCCGTCTGTACCTGAGCTCTTTGGTAGGAAGACTAAGGAGAACATATTGAAAAGCCAATCTGGAAGATTCTTACAAGGATGGTCACTGAAACAAGGGGATGGTAGAGTGATGTACGAAGTCATGGTGCGTTCTAGAATGCGGAGCTACAGTTTCTGTCTATCCTTATTCCCTTGGTCTCAGAGGTCGAAACAAGGCTGAGACTGCAGGACGAGCTCAGGAAGTCCTAGGACTGCTACAAGGAGTGGTGACAGGGACAAGAAGACGGACGGGTCACTGCATTGCAAGAGACCCATGGAGGACAAAAGAGATTCCAGATGCTAGAATCTTTAGCGCCAGCGTTGTAGTCAGCGTTTACAAGGGAAAAGATTTAATACAGCACACATAAGTTATAGGATTATTTTATAATATTCACTCAAAAAGTCAAGCGCAGAAGAGTTTCTGAGCTCTGTCTATGCACTAGAGACCCAAAGAACCCAGCTGAGAGCCTGGATCCCATGGCGATGTCTTTCACAAGTCCAGCTGAAGACCTGGAGCCCATGGCAGTGTGTCACGCAAGCCTCTATCAAGGATCTGCTCTAGGCAAACCCAAAAGTCAGTTGCAAAAGCTCGAAAGTCCATGCCATTGAGATGAAGGCTGTGTTCCAACAGGTTGAGGGACCACGCACTGGAATCAGGCAGCAACACTAAAGGTAAGGACCAGAGCCATCCCAGAAAGAACCACAGCATCCTCAGTGACAGTGAGGACCTGAACTCCTCAGATGATGAGAACAGCCAAGTTCATATCAGGAAATCCAGCCTGACAAGCTTCTCCAGGAGAATCAACAGTACCATCTTCTCCTCCAGTTCTCCTTTTACGCTGTTGACAGCAATCCCTAGGCCGGCCTTCCACAGAACCATGCTGATTCAGTTCAGCTGGGTATTACAAGTTGCCTGTTAGTTAATCCACCACACAGAGAGATGGCAGAAACAAGACTGGGCCAAGTATTGCAAGAAGACACACTGCTGCACAGGCAAAGCTTTGGGGGTGTAGGCTTCAACCACATTGGGGCTTTACCTGAAAGGAGCAGACAGTTGGTCAGCAGAGTGGTCTCTGCTGCCTAGGGTGAGGCATCCCTGGCCCCTGAGCTCAGCCCTCCCTGGCCTAGAGGCCCTGCCACAGGAACTAGTCATCAGCAAGCTGAGAGATAGGATCTGAAATCTGGCCCACAGACGGACTTTTCCCACACTTCAAATAAACTTTTGCTTTGCACTATATCAGTCTTGACTTCCCCATTTTCTTCTAAAAGCCTTATTCCTTCATCTTTATCAGAATAAGAACAAGGACGCAAAGAGAGGCAGAGGGTCATTATGGGGAACACTGCACTGCCTAACCGCACCCCTTAGACAGCCCGCTGCCCCACCAGACACAAGAGTGGTAGTTCCTAACTGCCTCAAAAGGGCACTGTCCCCTTAAGATGGCCTCACAAGGACATTACCTCCATGATCAGTAACAAAGAGCTCCGCAGAGATTGTCAGGAAGCAGACTTAACCCTCAGGAGTATCCTTCCACACAGCCTCAGCAAGTAGCTGTCACTAGGCACTTGCTAGGAGTATCATTCCAAGCCCTTTGCCTAGAAGGGATTTAATCTTCATCCTACGGGGAAAGCACTGCCATTATTCTCATTTTTTAGATGAGGAAACCAAGGCACAGAGAGAGTAACTTGTTTCCCACCAAATCACTAAGTCACACAGCTGGGAATGGGGTGGGTCAGGGAAGAATGCATTTTGGTGGATAGAATAATAGACTCCCCAAGACATCTGTGACCTCATCCCAGAACCTTTGAATATATTACCTTAAGTGGCAAAAGGGACTTTGCTGTCATGATTAATTTAAAGCTCTTGTGGGGGGAAAGAGAATCCTAGGTTCTCAGGCAGACCCAATATAATCACAAGGGTCCTTCCAAGGGAAGCAATAAAGTCAGAGTAACAGCAAATGTGATATCAGGATCAAGAAGGAAAGTTACAAAGATGTAAGGAGGCGGGCACGAGCCAAGAACGCATGCAGGCAGCCTCTAGGAGAAAAAGGCAAAGGAACAGATGCAACCCTGAACTCTCCAGAAGGAACGAGTCCTGCTAACCCCTAGATTTTACAGCCCTCTCCTCCCGAACTGTAAGAGAATAAATCTGTGTTGTTTTAAGCCACTAAATCTGTCATAGCTTGTTACAGCAGCAAAAGGAAACTAACACACCCAGTTAGCCTGCCTCCAGATCCTGTACACCTCGTCACTCTCTTACCTTGTCTTCCAAGTGTTAGATGTCAGTATCCCTAGAAAAGACTCCCTAAAAGCAGTTTCACATGGTTTCAGGCTCTCCATTGTGTAAGCCCCATATACTTGATGTATATAGAACTTATTACCATTTTAAATTGATTACAGTGTCTGCAGCACTGATATTCAGCTCATAGGTGCTGGCGAGGTGGTAACCATTTGTTAAAATGTTCTTAGCGGACTGGGTTTCCTATCTTGTTTTCTCAGCCAGTAAATAACACCAAAGACCCTGCTGTTCTGGACACCCTGACCCCTTCCTTAGGCTCCTCAGACCTTCCCACATTCCAGCTTCTACCAGGGCTAATTCCCACCCCAAACCCAACTCCAAAGCCTGGATCCTTTCTAATGTTCAGTGGCCACAGAAAGCAGATGTTTTACATTTTGAGCTTAACGGCAAAATATATACATGCTTCTAATATCTCAGGGCACTCTAGAACTTTTACTTATGACTAGGTTCAGAAACATTTTTATTATCAGTCAAAGAGAATAATCACAGACTCAAAAGCAGCATTTAGGGTAAGGAAAAATTGAATACAATGACTTTATGCTGTAAAGTACTGGAGTTAAACCCTTGGCAGACCAGCTCTAAGCTTCTAACTCCATGCTAAACCGTGACCCCCTTACCTGAGGAAAAACCACTCCCAAAATCCATTTCTGTGAATGCCACAAGGCTCAGCTTCAGCACAAGTCCCTTTCATGAACAAAACTATGTGGGCATCACAACCCTTATCCTGTCTTCTTAACTAATACAAGAGAACTTGAGAATCCGCTAAGTGTGCTGTATTTAAATTATTAAGAAATGTGATTTATTGTGTTTTCTCTGACATCTCTGGTTTCATCCAAAAAGAGTTTCAGTTTATTAATTCCTCACATTCTCCATCTTCTCTGAGTAATGTAACTGGGTGACTCAGTATTTTCCTCAAAATGCGCAGACTGAGATACATCCTAAAACCCTCCTCTGTTGATAAAAATAATTCTTTAAGGAAAATTGCTAAGGGAACACATCAATATCATTGCCTCTCCTAAATATACATCATAGAAAGCTATAGGGTGCTGGGCACTTGGGTTGTCTGTGGATCCTTTGGTCAATGGGATGGAACAACAGGTTTTAGAGTCACATTAATTTCAGATCACTCTTTGTCCTACCATTAGCATTATCTGAGCGACCTTCCCAGGTCAGCTGACTTCTGAAATCTTTCACTAGAAAATAGAGATAATCATTCCTTCCTTGCACACTGGTAAAGGACATAATGGATTAACATGTCTCCCACTGTACCAGTGACCTGCAGCCCTTTGGTCATGATTAGCTCCTCTTGTCCTAGTGAAGGTCCTTGTCCAGTACCTTCCTGATTACCAAGCAATGTTCTAAAATGTTAAATTATTGATCTTGACTCTCCTTGATAGCCAAGCATGTTTTGCCTCATAGGACTGAACATGATGCAAAAGGTGCAAAAGCCTTGCATGTGCCCCAGGATTTATAAAAATATTTTTGAACCCAGAGCTAAGCATGAGAATGTTCTGCTTCTAAGAAAAGTAGAATTATGCCAGTGAAAAATTCAAGGTGGAGCCAAATATGAGTAAAACCTTCCCAAAGCTCCACCCAATGACAATTCTCAATGTGGAGACCACCATACTTTTTTGCCCAATAATCAATGCTTGCTTCTTCCTTGAAATTTTTCCATAAGTTTGACAAAATGAAGTAGGTGTCCCACCCTTGCCATATTTACTACTTCTGAGCCAGCCATTCAGAAGAGTGATCGAAGCTCTAGGATTCTGTTCCTTCCTTCCTTTTTCCAAGCACTGCAAGGATGATAAGATGAAAGAGAAGCTGCATCACAAAAAGATAGAGAACTGGAACCCAGCCATAACCCCCAAAATAGACATGAAGACACAGAGCATGTATTTTTCTACCCAATAGCCCAAGGGAGAACCTCTTCAATTGAAAACACTTTTGATACAAAGTCAGACTGCCCAAGATGACCGCCTAAAAATATACGAAAATCTAGGAAAAACAAGCTCTCCATCCTGGAGGGAATGTCAATGGAAAATAGTTGCTAGGCTTTTCCAGTTACCAGTAATAAAAGAAAAATAGGCTCTCCATTACGAGGCTAGTGCTGCAGGGATTGTCAGCTGGTTCCAAGCCAGCTTTGGGATTTTCTGAGTCCGTTACAAATTACAGGAACAAAATGTGGACTTTTCACTCAAACCATGTTTTCTGAGGCCAGGCTATTTATTATTAGATTTACTTCCTGGTTGTCTACAGCTGAAAATGAAGTTTCCATGTATGGAAGCGCAGATATTGTTATTTTGAACAGCACTTGTACACTGCACATAGACCTTCACTGAAAGAATTAAGAGAAATAACAAAACTAAATAAGATAACAATGCCTTCCTCATCAAATGCGGATGCCCGCATATTTATCTTTTTGTCAGTCTGAAATTTTTAAAAGAAGTCCTGAGTAGAAAATATTAAAACCAAAATGTAACCTATGTACATATTCTGCATATAGATGTGTTCATGGGAACTGTAATTTTACATAATCCCCTCATTATTAGCATCACCATAAACAGTATCTGCTAAGGCTTCTGTCCCTTGTTAGTTGTGTGTTACTTTTTTTCTGCTAGCGGACTATATAAAGTCTTTTATTTTTTGTTGGTTGGTTGATTGGTTTTAGTTTTGGTTTTTATGGCCGTGAGGATTGAGCCCAAGGAACCTTCAGTGACATCCTCGTCCATTTTCATGTTTTGGTTTTGAGACACGGCATTGCTGCATTTCTCAGATTGACCTTGAACTTGTGCCTCAGCTTTTTGAAGGTAGGACTTTACGTTATCCATTTTTGAACCTTTGTCCACTCTTTAACACAGTATTTGACATACAGGAGATAGTCGATAAATATTCACAAAAGAAGTTCCTCTTCTGTGAACTGCGGGAGAAGGTAGTTCCTCTTAGAGTTTAGTGCTAGGAAGATTTTTTAAAACTCTGCCATGAGGGCCCTCCCGCCTCCTTCTCTTCCTGTCTCTCTCTCTGTCTCTCTCTTTCTTTCCATTCTTTCTTTCTCTTTTAAATAGATTTTTAAAAACTCTTTCATCCTTGCTTTATGTAAACCTCATTTTAGGTTGCTTCAAGTACTTAGTGCAAGAAAATAAGAATTAAGTAGAGAGTTTTTTTTTTTTAAATGACAAATTAATAAAGAAAGAAGGAAATAATTTAGGATCTTTCCTCTGCATGGCTTCTCATGTGTGCTGCCAAAATAGTTCCAAGATGCTCTTATGTTCTACCTATGATTTTTAAATGTTTTTCAGTCCAAGTGGGCTGAGCAAACACTGTGTTACACTGAGGAAAGACGCTGGGCTAGCAGATCAACAACACGGGTTGAAGTTCAGCCCTTCCCCCTCACTAGCTGTGTGACCTTGAACAAGATTCCTAAATCTGGAAGCATCACCTTTCTCATCTCTTAACTGAAGGGCATCATTCTTTCAACAGAGATTTAGTATCTTCACCACAGATAAGGGGCAGTGGGAGGTGTAGCAATGTCAAGTAAATAAAAGGAATCTACACAATGAAGTTAGTGCATAGAGTGTGAAGAGAGACTGAAAGACAAACAGATGATTATCATAAAATGCGATCACAGCCATGCTGCAAAGGCTATGGAATTTATACAGAAGGGGGACATCTAAGTCAGACTGGATGCTTCCAGACTGTTTGACAAGAGGAAGCAGTTGTGTTGATTTTCAAAGTTGATTGGGAATTAGCTACGTGAAAAATGGGGCAAGGCAGTGGGAAGAGGGCATTCCAGGGCTCCAGAGAGCACCTGTGAAGTCCCAGAGACATGGAACAGCAGGACAAGTTGGGGAACTACAAATTGTTGGATGATAATATCATACATGTCTTGTCTACCTCCCAGGGAGGTTTCAGGGATCCACTGGATGGATGTATACACGGGAAGAGCTTTGTAAAACTGTAAAGCACCATGCATGTGTTTAAATGTAAAAGGTTATTATTAGACACTCATATTTTTCTCTCCCCAAATTGGAAACATTTGCTGAAGTAAACACTGCTGATGCATTAGCTGTCAGGATAGTGTACGATATTTGGAAAACATTTGCCAATGTCTGTTCAGTTTTCAAATTCCCAGTCACATGTGGTTTTTGTTTGAGAAAATGCATCAAGAAATAATGGATTTATTGTTAATTGTGCAACATCAGAGCTTCAAGGTTTAAATTATCTCTCTTTGGTGTTGACTGTATTCCATGCTGACTGTATTTCATGTTGACTGTGGATGTTTGCAATTGTTCATTTATTAATGATAAATGAACAGTACTACCTCCTTGTATGGATTAGAATTTATCAAAGCAAATTCAGAATTCTTCACATGGACAAGAGTGCTGGTAAAAATAAATTCCCTCTGAGAAAAGGAAGAAATCTGATTATCCCCAAGTAAAATGGCTTCTCAAAGAGATAGGATGGAGTTGATTTTCAGATATTCATTTCCATATGAAATGCTTTAAGAACTAAACACTTCTTTTCTTTCTTGGGGAAATTTGTTCCATGACTAGAGAAATGTTAAGAAGACATTAGGGATAGAAAAATTATGATGGGTAACTAGTGTTCACAGTTCTTGACATTTATACACCATCAGTCACTGGCAAGTTTGAACACTGAATTGAAAAAATACTTTCATTTTCTGCTTTTTCCTGTAGGAGGAAGACTTGGGGCAGAAAAAATAATGGGATTTTTTTTCCAAGTTGCCATCGAGTTGTCTGGGCATTATCTCTTAATATTAAGCCCTCAGAAAATACTGTCATCCCTGTCCCAGCCTCTCCTCATAAGAGAAATGCTTGGAGTCTTGGGAGGTCTGTGTGAGTGGTGAAATTTTATACTGAGTCATAACTAATTAAGCCACTCATTAAGAATATTGGTCATTGAGATCTAACAGCATTGATGAGCTAAGTGATATGACCATTTGTTTCTTTTTCTGTAGAGGAAAACCAAATCATACGTTATCCAAGCTGGACAGGACCTGAACGGTTATTCTGTATGACTCGTTTTATGGATGAGAAAATTTAAGAGAAATGTCAGCTCATTTTCTTAAGGTCAGGCAGTGACTAAATGGCACAGTCAGTCTTAACACTCTGGCACCACTTGTCTATCCTCACTGGAGTACAAGGGTGCAGGTATCCTCCCAAAACGCAGGAATTGCTGTTGGTTGGGTTATGAGGGTGGCTTCAGGCCATGAGCGCACCTGCTGCCACTCAATCCCGCATTCGAGGGTCCGTCAAGTCCCTTTGTCCACAGACTAGATCAAGACAGTGAGTCCACAAAGCGAACAGCCCCTGCTGGGCAAACGGAGTGGCATGCAGCTGTGACAGGGCTCCTAGCCAAAGCAACCAACTCCACTGAGCCTTAAAGAGCAAGGTGGCTGAAACTTCAGACAAGTTGACTTGCTTCAGAAGCAAGCTGGGAAAAAAATGATTTGTTGCAGAGTTCCTGTTAGTCCAGTCAGCCTCCCCTTCTCTTGTGAAACCGGATTTGTAGGCACATGCACTGGCCAATGAGTCAGCCCTTAAAAAGCCATTCATAATTTATGTATAAACAGGAATAGCTTTTGTTTCAGGGAATTCGGGAGGGTTTTGTAGCTTATTTTCTTCTAGTCCTGATTCTGCAGAACAGTTCCTGTCTCAAAGCAGGTCTTCTAGGCCTCTGAATACTTTGATGTTCAGACATCTGGAACTTATATTTGGTGTTGACTAATGAGTATTATTATTTTATTATGTATTTATATATGATCTGAAAGAAATTTGAGGTTATATGCCACATAACTCTGTATACACACTGAACAATGACAAATTCTTTTTACCCATTACACTTATGATTTATTACTCAGGCAGAAGAAGTTCTGAGTCATTCAATTGACATATAATTGTGTTTTGGAAGATAGTAATGGGATAGAGAGAATGTAAAATTGCCCTTAACATATATTGTTAAAATAATTTGTAAGTGGACAAAATGGATTCCAGAGATATTACTTCTCTTATTTTAAAAAAATATCAAAGGATGGCCAACATGGCAATAAACTCCAGCTCTCCTTTTGAATGAGTTAAGAAAAGCCTTGGTCTTAGAAATACATGTGGGTATGTTTGAAGGGGCAATAAACAATGCAGAATGGATCTGACTTCAAAGGTACCTATTGGAGAATCAGACCTATTTCAAAGTCAAATGTGCCAATAAACCACAGGTAAACATCAGAAGATCAGAGAGAAAGGTGGGTGTGTGGTGACATTACTTTCTCCACAAAGCATTTCCCCCAAGGGACAATGGAGATGGCACCTTACAGCAGCCTCTGTTATGTGCTCAGGAATTTATTTTAGAAGATTGTCAAAGGCACTTCAGTCTGCAAGAATTGCTGCTCAGAGATCATGGAACAGGAAGCAGAGTGAAGGTGGCATGCACTGAAAGAAGAGAACACTGAGCTGAGAAGAGATCAATTGTCCCTTTATGGCACACACTGATCTGTGCTTGCTTGCTTGCTTGCTTTCTCCTCCCTCCTCTGAGCCACATCAGGGTGAGCTGGTTTGGCCCATCAGCAGGCGGTCTGGCTCTTCCTGGAAGAATGAGCCCTCTGTGTATGCAGGCAGAGCACTTGCCAACAAAGGCCCGCTGCACTGTTTGAAAGCCTGAACTTGCTGTTGAATAAAAGCATTTCCAGGCCCAGAAGCTGTGAACAGGATATGCCATCGGCAGTGAGAAGAGCTCTGTGCAGCTTCCCTAGAGCATCCTTAAAATTGACTTATCTGCTTTGCTGACAGTCCCCAGTTTCAGTGATGCGGTGTGGGCAGTATTCATTCAAAGTCATTACCCAGAGTTCTGTTAAATCAGACTGAACTGCATTTCAAGGCCTTTGTCTAGGAGCTAGCTGACTCCATTGCAGGGAAAAAGTCAAAAAGACTCAGCTGATCCCAAAACAGAGGGGGAGAGAGTGCCGAAAACAAAATAAAATCACAACTTTACTTAAAGACAGTCATACAATGAATAGTTCCAGTCTACTCCCACACACACAACTTCTTGTTGACTTTATTTTATTGTCCATGATAAATAGATTTAAATATTGCTCAGGAACACCAACTTAAAAAGCAAGATTAGCCTTCCTCTGAGTAAATGCAAATACCTGAGATGAAGGGATAAGATTTTTAGACTGTGTTTAGATTGCATGGAAATTATCAGTCCTGTGTATTTCACATGTGTCACAATATTTTCTTCCAATAACTGCATTTCTCATCCAAAAGACTATATGAGTATTAGTTAATTAGAAGTAAAAATATAACTAAATATCCGTAAAGCAAATAACATCAGATTCATGAGTAACATTAAACCCATGTCATTATAAATGACAGAAAACAGATGATACCACCTGCTGCTGCTGATTGCCTCAGTACCTCCCCAAATTATTTTCCTAAAGAGTTTCTCCTGCCCAAGTTCCTAAACTAATCCCAGGTACATAAGTCTGTATATCAGCAAATCTTTTCTACCACTCTTTCCACTATGTACATTGTACCAGGGCTTAGAATGATGCCATGTTTTCACCATGGACTCAGCTTCTGGTAGATCATAACCAAGTTACAAGTGCCTCATTCCAGGACACTTAGGCGGCTCTATAGCCAGCTGTCAGCACCTGTCAACCCAGATTAGCCTGCCTTTAGGACTGTGCTCTTGTTTCTTATCATCCATCCTGGGTCGGATCACTTGACATAATAGAATTAAAACTACCTTAAGTTTCTCTCCTTCTAGGGAGAGGCTGTGACCCTACATGACTTGATCAGGCTATTTTCACAAGAACATATCCTGCTCTGTTGCCCTTATACCCTAAAGAGCTCCTCTCTTGTTGCTCACACCTAAATAACACCACCGTTCGGATTCCTGGACCCACGTGATCGTGGAGAGAAGCTTCTAGAAACAGCTGGACTCCAGGACTGCCCAATGTCCTGTTTACGTCCAATCATGTATCTAGCTCTTCCTTCAGTACTGTCTTTGCCCAGCCCTGGCTCTTTTTGCTCTCTCCACTTTACACCATCACTAAACTTGACCAGTGAAGCATCAGATCCAGGCTATCTTGAGCTATGACAATGAATTAATTATCAGCAATGAAAGAAACAAGGCTCCCTATGATTATTTCCATTGCCTTCATTTCATTGCCAATAGCAGCCACGATCAGTCCATCATAAGCTCCCTGAAAGATAAGTCATGACTTTCAATAAGTAAAGCAAAGATTTAGATACAACAGCTCACTTTGAGAACCTATTTTCCACAGGGGGAAAAAAAAGAAACATAGAGAAAAAATGTGAGACAAGCTGTCCAAAATAAAGTGGTGAGAAGAGGCATTCATTTCTCCATTCAATAAATATTTATGGAGTACCTATTACATGACAGGGCTCTGTTCTACATACTGTTGATATAGAAATAAACAAACAGCACTAAACACTTGTTCTCATGGAGCTCCATTCACAAAATCACTAGCTACATGAGTCGAAGTCATTTCACCTTGCTCAACTATGTTTTCCTCACCCACATACCAAGAGCTTTGATCTAAAGGGAAAAAAGTACCTTTCAGGTCTAACACTCTTACCACACTGAATGTGTGGTATGGTATTACCATACAGACAGTATCACACTGAATGAATATGGGCAGATCATATATTATGAAATAGAAAAACTTGCCTGAATGATGTCAAGGAAAGATGGTAGATAAAATTCAATTTAACCAAATAGTATTTATTGAATACCTGCTAGGTGCTAGTAGGAGTGAGAAATGTAAAGATGAGTGAATTATATGTGAATTATATGCTCACCACCATCAACTATCTCAGTGTCTCTTTACTATCTCAGTATATGTCTGTAACAGGAAGACATATAAAACAAATTATTTATAACAAATTTATTTTTGATAAGTTATACTTCTTAATTATTACCAATTTATGTAATATATAAAACCACAAAAAATATAAAAATTATTGGAAACCCAGCCACCTAGAGGTTTTCCTACTTCATTCCTCAGTGAGCAGTCTTCCGGACATTCCTCTAAGCGTGTATGTGTAAATTTCAGGTAAATTCTTTTTGATCAGTAGGAAAATACAGGAAAGACACGGTTGTGGGCAAGATGGCAGCCTAGATGAATGAAAATTGGTGCCTAGAAGCAGATTTTAAAGGTGGTTCCTCACATATCTTTTTTCATATCACCCGATAAGCTTCTTGATATATTATGGCAGCAGCAGCAGCAATAAAATGGGTGATATCGAAGAGGGCTCTCTCGAAACATTTATTTCCAATCCAAAATGGAGCTTTATCTCATGTTTGCTGTAAATCTACATCTTCTTCTCTCCCAGATGACAATTGCAAAGTAGAGCTTGTTTTGACATCTGATGGCAGGCCAATAGTATGCTGCCACCCTTCTGTGGACGTTCCATATGAACACACAAGACCGATCTCTCAACCAGATCCTGTCCATAATATTGAAGAAACGCATGATCAAATACCGAAAACCAGATTAGAAAAAAAAAAAATGAATACCTTGAGCAAGGACCCAGACAGAACAACTTAACAAAATGTTCTTTACAACGAAGCACTGTTGGTGTCCTCATGGACAGTATCACAGATGTCATATGAGACTGAATCCTCCAAAAGATAGATATTGACGTTCTCAGGAGAATCAAAGAGAAATGTTATCCTGCGTCGCGTTTGCCATTGAGGAAAATACACTAGTACTGTATGGTAATTTTTTTAAATAAAATAATAAAATGTCTTTTCACATAGAAAGATAGGAAAACATAGATATTTAAATATTTCATTTTCCCTCAAGTATGTAACAGAGGCCTGTGTCCTTGGAGATACATGGATTTATGTCATCATGTATTTGCTGTAAAATATTCCATTATGTGTTTATACAATTGAATACTTAATCAGCTCCCTATTGATAGGCATTCTATTCTAATTTCTATATTAAGAATATTAAAAGATAATCTAACACTCGAACATCAAGTTTTCTGCCACAGTTCCAGTTACTTTTTAGGACATTACCTCAATTATCCAAACTTCAGTTTTTTCTGAACTTGTTTAGTCTTCACCCATCTAGTAAAAGAAATACATGTTGAGTTTTCTTTTCATTAACTTTTGAGTATCAATGAAATTGAAATTTTTCACACATTTATTTGTTATTAATATTTCTTCATTTTTTCCACGTGCAGTTTCAACCTTTTAAATTTGCTTTTTATCCACATACAGGTTTTCTTTAATTATTAAAAATTGTGAACAATCACAAAGAAAGAATAGTAAAATAATTCACCCAGCTTTAACTACAGATAATTCCTGGGCAATCCTTTTTCAGTTTTAAGCTTCCTCCCCAAATCCTGCTGTGATTTTAATAGATAATTCTTCAGAATTATAGATTAATTTGAAATTAATTATTATTTTCTAAAGGTAAATTTTTCTAACTGAACAATGAGCCATTTATTTCTTTGTCAATTAGCGTTCTCTGGTTTTCTTCATCTACTCATCATTTTTTGTAAGTTAGCTAGTTTAGGCATTTTCACTGATATTATGAATTGAGACTTATCTTTTAGAATATTTATGGTTAGTTATTAAAAGAGATTGGTAATATGTATGCATGCATATATACACATATAGACATAGTCACAGTCACTGCACTACGCTATAACCATTTTTTTATTTTAAAGAGAAAAAACTAACAAAATAACAACAATGAAGACAAAAACAAAAACAACACAGAAACAACAAAAATGATACCTGACCTCAAAACAAAATGATGGGAATTAACAACGATCGCTACATTACATATTATCTTCAGTTAAGTTGCTCAGTCCACCAGATATAAGAATGTAAGATTGATCGAACAATCAAAGACAGTAACAAGTGATAAAAAACAAACATTGGAAATAATACAGAACTTCACCATATAAGATGGTAGGAATTCAACAATAGTTCTTATACTGCATATTGTTGTCTTCAAATCAGTCATTCTGATTAACAGATACAAACATGCAAAATTGGTCAAGAAGAAAGAAAATTGTAGGCATTAACTGTTCCATCCAATAAACCACAGACATCAGAAATTCACCTACCCCAGGTATCCTTGTATATACATGTAAATTTTGTTTTTCATCTTAAAGAGAACAGAAAAACACAAAAAATACATAAAAGTAGCATAAAAACAAAAAAAAGATACAGAATTTCAAAACAAGGTGATAGGATATTAACAATAACTGTAACCTTTTTTAATATTTTAAAATCTCTAGTTGCAGTATTCTTGACCTGGCGGTTTAAGAGTTTGGGATTTAAAGTACTGCAAAATGAGCAGACAAAAGATGGACCAGAAATGGGACATTATCAATTGTATCTTTTTGGACCCAGCTTATAAATCAGCAGGGTTAACTCTGGCACTTTAAAAGTCAGGGAGCCAGAAAGGAGTAGGTCAATGTGTGCATATATAACACATGATTTAGGAGCAAGAAGAGAATTCAAGAAGCTTCTCATCACTCATTCTGTGTTTGAGAAATACTACCCATGAAGAGCATCCGTGAAAACATGGAAGTAGCCCCACGAGTGAGAGGAATAATGTCACAGTGTTTGATCCCATGCTTCAAGTGTAAATCAGCCACCATGGGCCACCACAGGCCACCACTTAGCCTTGAGCAGAGGAGGACATCATCATAACCCGCTGTGATGAGGTGGGGCCAACAGTTCCAGAGCTCAAGGAGACATCGGGGCATCTCCCTCAAAGGATTTCAATCGGATCTTCCTGTGGATTTTTTATTTCTAGCATGCTATTCAGCCTTGTGGACTAGAATGTTTTGAGTGAAATATTTCAATCCTCTATAGCCTTGGACATCAAAACATTTATTTACTCATTGTATGAGTTATGACTATTCCTGGTTGATTTCCAAGGAAAAGGTATTTTCAGAGATTCCCATGTGACTTCCCTTGGTGGAGAAATGAACGAGTTCAAGAGTCTGATATAGTGTGGTCAGGGAGCTCAGTGTCTTTTTAATGTGGTGCATAGAAATATCACTGAGCCTTGGCCTTGGATAAAAGTGACAGCTGCCCTATTTTATCACTCAGGGCCTCTTGAGAAACTTCCATGCAGTATGCTGACATAGGTCTGTGTTATGGATTTCATTTACTTTGTAAAATACATGTCTACAGATCAATCATATTATTTATTCCATTATTCCAATTTAATTTTTTGGAACTACATATTGCCCCTAAACAAATGCAAGCACCTCAGTGATAGACGGGTTGGAACATTTAAGCGGTCTGTATGTGGTTAACAGACAATGATGTCAATGCTCTTTTATAGGAAAATAGGTCCGCTTTTAAAAATAAAGGAAATTGTCATCTATTCGCCACATATGTGAAAAAGTGGAAATACTGCCCATTCAAAATAGTAATTACTCAAATCCAGGACTAAGTCAAAATAAAAGAACAGCAAAAATAAATGTTTCCTACATATCATGAACTTAAAATAATGTTCATACATTTTATCATAGTTTTACCCCTCTAAAAACTTTCTACACAGTTTGGGAAACTTTGTATTTATTTTATAAAATATTTAAAAGTCTGTCTTTACCGTTTTCCACATGCCATCACAATAAAGCTGACAGTAATCCGAGTGAAGTAGAAAATAAGAAGTGACAGGTGATAATTTCAGAAAAGACATGATGAAACTTGTCAAATAAAAGCACACATATGAACTGTAAGAATTAGAGAGTCTGGGCACAACGAGGTCCACACATACAGGTCCTCACTAGATTATAATCCTGAGCAATATCAGTAGTATAATCATGAGGTAAAACCCATCACATTTGCTGTATTCTCTATAAGAAAGCATGAAATTAATTCATTTTAAAAAATCTTTTACAATCACAGCATTCCATTAAAATTATTTTCCTCTTTACATTTAAGCACTTTTCATAAAACTTAAGTAGTTCATTACTCATCTAATCAAGTAATTATAGTATTAATAGTATTTGAAGATTATTTTCAAGTGCAATTGATTTTCAGTGATACAGACCCTCTTAGGTATAGTTCATGCTCACTTATAGAGCTAAAAATAATTATTAATCCAACACTGCTTCTCTAGCATGATTTAAATAAGACTCATCTTCAGAGCTCTGCCAGGGAGCATCTCAGAAATCAAATCTCAACACATAAAAGAAATACTTCATTGGTGCTCTGTAGACTTTAAAACGCTACAGAAAACTTACTAACCATCTCTAATTCAAAAAGCAGATTCAGATTACATGTAAAGATCATGTAGTTTGAAATTATAATGGTAAAATGAGGAATTGACTCAATCCAATTTGTATAAAACACATTCTAAAGGTGAGAGATACTGTCAATGGGATACTCTTTCTGGCCTACACTGAAACAAAATTTCTGATTTGGTGTGGATAGTGGAAGATTCAACTCTAATCCAGTGAATTTCTGGTGCATTTCATAATGCATAGGCAGCATTATGTCTTTTAAGTATTTACTTTTTAAAGTCATTCAAGTATCAACTTATTCGAAAGATCATTCTCAAAGGCTGATTGCAACATACTATTTATTCCTATGGACATTTTCAAAACGAAAGCCTTATTTACTCTCCTCTCATTTTGTAGAGTTATGATCTAAGCCCATGTAACATTCATGTTCCCAAACTCATATGTGTGTAAAAGGTAACTGGCCAGGTCTCTGCAAATCTGCGGCAACTCCTAGGCTATTTCCATTCATTTTAGCTTAAGTGGCCAGTAGGTTCTTTGAGTGATCTGACTACATTTTACAACATTCTTCCACTCGTTCAGCAGAAATTTTTGAGGGCTGCCTATGAATCAGAAACTGTAGAAAATCAGCCAACCAAACAAGTGACAAATTTGAGAGTACTGGTAGAATGATTCTAACACCATCTAGGCTACTGTGCATGCAACACCAAATATGTTGAAGCATTCAGTGATACCATACACATCTTTGGAGGCAAAAAGATCTATGGCATAGTATTGCATTGTGAGATGTGCTGTCCAGTTCTCAAAATCATTTATACTCTAGGAATTTAATTTTGAAGCTTGAACAGTGATGATCTGTTAATTTAATTTGGAAGCTTAAACAGGTATGGAAGAAAAGAAGAAAATCTGATTTCTGTTCAAAACTTAACTCCTAACTTCCTTATAGTCTACGATTTCTAACATAACTACAAGTTGCTCCTCTATACTTAAAGAATAACCTTACTTTAGGCTGAAATACATTAAGGACTCAATGAATTTTGTTTTTGTTTTTCCAAGAAAGCATAAAAGAAAACTTAACGTGGGTTCTGTACGTGTGCCAACTTTCACTAAGCCTTTCCATGAGGTCACCATGCAGATTTTTAGAACTGGGAAATATCCCTGATGTCATCTCTTCTGGTGGTATTAAAACCAATAACCATGGGGGAAGGCAGTTGGTGCCGGTGAGTAAAGTTCTGGCCCTCAGAGCCACTCAAACTTCAATCTGGGTCACTCTGCTTTAACATTTAATTTCTTCATGATACCAAGAACGTTAATTTTTAAAAGGAAATGTAAGTATTAACAAATAAATTTGAAATCACTGAATCAGTTCAAGTCCTTTGTGCTATAGAAGGTGATACTGAGATAGAGATCTTGCCAAAGAACGCATGAGTGACAGTATCTATATTCAAAGCAGTATCTCCCAGCCTCTCCAGTATCCATGAGGCTACACCACCTCCTGATGAATGTGGAGGATCTTAAGGTTATGATGGTAGAGTCACAGTGTTTCTGTCCCTTTTGTGTTCTTTACTAGCTCCTCCAATGTCCTTTCTAAACCCTCCAGTTGATCATGACACTGTATAGCACAACAATACCTTAGATTTTTGCTCTAGGAAGATATTGCCAAGTATCAATTAAAACAAGATTTATTTGTCTATAAAGGCTCAGTTAAAAATATGAAGATCCACAGCTGTGTTTCCAAGATGGAACCGGAAGGTCAAGTGGGTTTTCCCAAGACTTGTCTAAAAAGGGAAGTGGTAGGATTAAGCCAGGACACTAGGGGGCAAAGGCAAGAGGATAGAAAAGAAGAAGGAGCATCACCAAGGCTCTAGTGACTTCTACATGCCCATTTGAAGTAGAAACTTTTCAAACAGAAAGGTAATCTAAGGACACAGGTGACTTTGGCCACCAAGTGTGTTTAAGTGCTTAATGTAAGTTCAAGATGGCTACACAATGGGTTTTTTTCCTATGGTCTTTTCCAGGGTAAAGACCCTCACGCCAATGTCACCAAATTTTATACATATGTAACTAACAAATGCTCACACATACTTATCTCTGGTTCCCAATACATACATAATCATTATATAAGACATTTAATTGCTGTGTTTACAACAAATAATAATAAATTCCTGTCATTACTCCAACTCACTAAGAAAAAGGAAACAAAAGTTGTCTTACGTAAGAGAGAAAATACTCAAGAAAGAGCATCTTAGCTATACCTATATAAAAAGGAAAGAGTAAGATCAAATCCTTATTTATCTTACGAAGCTCCTGAGAATTAGCAATGCCTCCACTTTGACTGAAATACTTTTGAGACACAATAATTATGTCTAGGAATGAACTATCATCTGCTAGATCTAACCTCAGAGCCACAGTCTTTTTAGTAACTCAAGTAATATGTGTATCTGGATCTGGATCCTAACATACTGAATTATTACATCTGTCAACCTGCTTTAACTATTAATCTTATTTCATCTTTCTTCTCTTGTTTTCTGACCAACTAATCTGGGGCTCTAGCATACTATTTTTCTAATTTTTCAAAGCAAGTTCTCAAGAATACAACCCAAAAAGTTTGTACTGCTCAGTTTTTCAAGGCAAGTACATTTTCCTTGAGTCCCCAGGCAGACCTTGCCCACCTGCCCTTGAACCCTGTCAGCAATAATACAAGGGAAATGGAAAATTTCACAATTACATGTCAATCAGTTGAATAAACTTTAGGTCAGAACAGAAATAAACAGAGAAATAAAAAATACCTTGAGACAAACAAACATACACATACCAAAATTATTGAACAGAGCAAAAGCAGTATCAAGAAGGAAGTTTATAGTGATAAACATCTACTTTGAAAATGGAAGGGGACATAAATAAATTATCTAACATTACACCTCAAGGCATTAGACAAAGAGGGAGGAGACTTAAGGGGAAGGGGATTTTAAAAGGTGTATTATGTACATGTACACACTCCCCAAGATAACTGTAAACTGCATGGACAGGAAACATGTATCAATAAAGATATTTAAAAATTTAAAAACAGCAATATATGTGCACCCATGTTTATGGCAGCACAATTTGTCATAGCTAAGTCTTAGAAACAACTCAAATGACCATCAACTGAGGAATGGATAAAAAAGGTGTGGTATTTTTATACAATGGAGTATTACTCAGCTATAAAGAAAGATAAACTCAGGGCTGGGGGTATGGCATAAGCACTTGTCTGGCAAGCACAAGGTCCTGAGTTCGATCCCCGGTACCGGAAAAAAAAAAAAAAAAGAAAGATAAACTCAAGGCCTTGATCTGTGAACAGAGGCAATTAGAGACCATACTCATAAGTGAAATAAATCAGACCTACATGTGTAAGCATCATATTGTCTCCGTGGTGTAATAACCATAAAGAGTAAATAAAATCTGAATGGTACAATAAATATTGTGAAAGAGAAAGAAACTGCTCAAAAGGAAAAAACAGCAGGGATAAGGGAAAGGAAAAAGGAAAGAAGGAAGGGGAAAAAGTACATACACACAAGATAGCTAACATAATTGTACTACTAATTTCTATTGGTTTATTGAAAGGAACAGTTTATGCTTAATTTTTTGGGCCAGTTTTACATGCTTCTATCTGGTAATCTGAACAACTACTTTGAAGACAACAATATGCAATGTAACAACCATTGTTGAATTCTTCTCATCTTGTTTTTTGAAATTCTGTATTGTTTCTAGTTTTTTTATTATTTTTATTCTCTTTAACATAAACAGAAAGTCATGTGATCATCTCAATAGAGAAAAATCATAAGATTCAACATCTTTTCATGATAAAATTTCTCATCAAATGAAAAAGAAGGTCTTGCCATTTGCTACAACACGGATAAACTTGGAAAAAATAGCATGCTAATTTAAATAAGTTAGGCACAGAATAAATACTACATGATCTATTTGTATCAGAAACCTAAAGTAGTCACACTCATAGAACTAGAGCATATAATGGTGGTTATATGCTAACAAAGGTTAGGACCTAACAAAGGTTAGGACTGGCGGAATTGAGGAGCTTGTCAAAATGTACGGAACACCCAGGTATGGTGATATATGTTTGTAATCCCAGCACTCTGCGAAAAGTCATAGAGCACTACTGTGTGTATAGTGTACAGAGTTCAAATGCTCTATTTTATACTAAGGATGTTGTTAGGAGGGTAGATCTTATATTAACTATTCTAATTATACAAAAAGGAGGAATGTGAATTCTCAAGGTGATGGTTATGTTTATGGCATTTCTATGGTGACATTTCACAGGTGTATACTTATCTTCAAACTCAGGATGTATATCTTAAGTACATACAGCTTTTTTGTATGTCTGTAATACTTCAATTACAAAAAGGAGTCTGCTGTACAGAGATCAGTAGATATGGACTCTGGCATTCATCTTACTAGTAGTGGCCAGGCTTATACCCATAATGATGCCTCTGGAATCCCATAGGAGGGGAAAGTTTCACAAACATTCCATTAGACTCATGAGAGAACAAAGGGCCAAGGTACTGTAAGCTTGAGGACCAGATGACTCTTCTTAAAATACTCCAAGAACACAGATAGTGTAATTAGGTTCCTTTTGCAGGGACCTCTTCACCTCTTGCCAAATGTGGGCCTAGCTGGAGACCTGGGGTGGAATGCAAGCATTAAATGTGGGACTATGGACCACAGCCAAATTCCTAAGAAGTGAGTCGGTGCCGTGGCTGAGACCCAGTCCCAGCCAGTGGAATCCAAAGGTCAGTGGCTGAGAAATGCTTTCTTAGCCTATACAAACAGATGATTAAAGTTTAGTGCCAGAGTACCATCAGCAGCAACATCTTTACTAAGATTTATTATAATAAGATTCACTTATTCAAGCAAGACCCTATATTCGATCACAGGCTCTATCCATTCAAACACATAAAGTGGCTAGCGTTCCCTCCATTTCATGGATGAGAAGACTGAACTTCTGAGAGTGGTAAATTGCCCTCTTGGAGGGATGATGACAGGGAATTAAATACACACAACCACAGCCTTCACTAGACCACTTTTATGGTAATTCTTCTTTGTTTCTATTATACTAACAACTGTGCATTGTGTTCTTTGAGTAACTATAAGGGCCGTTGTATGGTAAATCATTAACTATTTAGTTTCTTTTAACTATATTCTATTTACTCCAGAAACTGAGAGTATTTTCTCTGTTTTCACTCCCAGCTGTATAAAAAGCTTAGTCAAAATTAGTTGTACTAGGTAACATTATGGTCTCTGGACTACATGAATAACTCATATTTAATTTGCAAACTCACGCATGATGTTTCATGAGGAGAATTAGATATGAGCTCTGAGACTAATCTAGCCACCATTCGCTTCCCTTCAGAGAAGTAAAGTTATTGTTTGGTTTCAGTGAGCTCTGTCTGTAAGTACTCAATGTTGTATTAATCATTCCATAGCTACAGGGAATGAAAATAATCAATTTCCTTAATTAAAGAGTTCTAGTAAGACAAGAGATGCTCTGTTTAACCACTTTTCATTTGTCTTGGCTAACAGTGACAACAATGATAATAATACCTTGAATTTAGACAGTGCCTTTCTTCTAAGGAGTTCAAAGCTTTTATGTGTCATAAGAACGGACAGACGGTGGTAGTGAACTTGGCAAGGAGAAGAAATGTTACTTGTTCCATATCAAAACACAAAAATAAGCTCATAACACATGTGATAATTTTTTTTTCATAGAATGGGTACAGTGTGGTTGATGCATGAAATGAGGAAAAAAAAAGAAAACATAGATTTAGATGCAATTTCATATGAATTTTCTTCCCACCATAAACTAGCTGGGGTGCATGCTTAATGATCATGATTAAGATAAAAACAAATTATGCAAAGAACCTTAAAGGACATGAAGTCTTAAAACACAAATGTTAAATAATTGTTGTGGTGCTTTCATCTCTCTTTCTTTCTTCCTAAGTTTTTCCCATTGGTCACATTATCCTCTGTAGTCCACGCTCAACATTTTATTCTCAAGTCCTTGAACTGCAGTGGTTGTACCAGATTAGATTACTATTTTTTATACAGATTCATTAAAACAGCACATATAGCAGTCTAAAGTTGTGCACCTTTAAATTCTGGGAGGTCGGCTTCAGAACCAACATAAGCAGAGGAGGTAGCTCCAGACTGACTCAGGAACAAGAAGTAGAAAGACTAAAACTGCTTTAAAATAATTTCCACTGAATAGAAGCTGTGTTTTGAAAATCAGCTAAAAATGAGAATACTTTTATTTGTATTCAGATATAATTTAATCATTCAAGAATGAACTAGGATATCTCAAAGTAGGTAGAAGTTGATATTTGTTCTTCCAGCCTCAGTGATTTCATGAACTATTAAAGATAACTACCACCATTTTGGAAAAAACTAGTTTTGTAACAGGGTTTCAACACAGGCTAATAATCACCTGCATATGAATTGCTCTTAAAGAGAATGGAGCATCTCTTACCTAATTCATTTTCGTTTTTGTTTTGTTTTGTTTTGCTCTTACCTAATTTGATACTCACAGTAGTTCTTCTCTTAACAGATGAGAAAATTAGGCCACACATAGGTTAATTATGAGACCTGCTCATAAATGATAAGTTTAAGGCTAAATGTCAATTCTTCATTATCTGAAAGCAACAGCCATTCAAACAGAACTATAGAAACATCAGCTATAAGCACCGACGGGCTAAATAAATGAATGGTTCAGCTGAATTTGTGAACGAGGGAGAATGGCTTTATCCCTGCTGCCAGCCTAACCTGAGCGGCAGAGAGCCCTTTGAAGTTAGTCTTCTCAGTACCTATGACAAAGCTGGGATGCAGAATTTCATGGATGCAGTTGTGGGGGGGTTCCCCTTTTTTTGGTTTTGATTTTGTTTCAAGGTTTTAATTTTTTCTCTATAATCAAATTAGCAATTATTGGACCAAGTAAAGTAGGTATTTAATCATGAAAAACATATCACCTAAAGATACAAAAGGAGAGGAGAAAGATAAATTGGGTAAAATAGAGTTAAGATGAAAATACAACAATGGGCATTGAAAATGGACAGCAGAAAGGAGACAATAAAGGAAATGAAGCATAAAAATATTGCATTTGAAGCAATTACGTGCTCTTAAGAATTTGAGAAAGATCATTTCAAAAGAGCTAACATGTGTACTTTTTTTACTTAATTAATTTTTATCTTGGGGAGATTATCATAAGGTAGAAAATAAATTATAAATAATCACCCAAACTCCCAAAATAAAATTTACTATTTATTTTACATGTAAGCACTTCTAAACTAAGGCAAATTACATACAATCTTCCCAAGTCCTTTATAAAGGGAGTAACTGCTTTGTGATTTATCTCTGTATAAGTACAGGCTTCCACACTATGGGTTTGTTTAGAATGAAATTTGGGCTGACAGTAAATCTCTCCTTACATTCCCTCTGGCAGCTTGCATACTTCTGTGTGTAATGTCACAGAAAGATCTAGACTGGAAGCAATGGCTCTCAGTTCCAAAGAAGTACCCATGAAAGTACGCACAGCATGTAACCTATTATTATCCAAGAGTCATCCACAACCTTCTTGCAAAAGATACAAAACTTCCTTATAAATAAAAGCTATCATGCATTGAGGGCTTTCTGTTGGTCAGATAGCACAATGTTGTGTCCCCTACAGAATTTTTATTTTCATATACTCTTTCAAGACTCTGTGAATCAGTATTAATTATTCCCATTTGACAGCAGAGAAAATCCAAACTGAACAGAGCCGAGTAACCAGCCCATGACCAGAGACATAAACTCAAGCCAGCTAAGTTCTAAAGGCTTTCTCAGTGTGACACTGAAATAGAAGCAAAGAGCACAAAGTCATGCTGCTGCCTTCTGAAGCTCAACAGTTCCCACAGGACCGTTTTCTCTGGAACTGGACTTGATTCTAGGAGAAAGCTTAGTCAGGCTCAAAGAACAGAGGATCAGCACGTACTTCGAGCAAGTTACCTACTTTGTAGTTAGTTTTCCAGCAGCACGCTAATGCCATTCCATTCTCCAGTCTCCTTCTGCCTTTAGTTTGTATCCTGAGAGGCTAAGCCCAATATGCTATATCATCTTGCAGGGGGAGAGTGTGGGGCTTAGGAAGATCAAGAACCCAATCATGCACATGACCTCAGACACCACTGCACCCCATCCCAGCTCTGTCCTGCCCTAATTCCATGGAATGCGGTAAAAATAACAACAGTAACTAGCTGTAAGGCTCTGTACCACTCTCTGTTTATGCTGTCTCATGAATCTTCAGCCTTTCTATGAGGCATTTATGGTCCCTTCACAAACAGATTAGAAAACTGAGCTTGGAGGTACTTTAGGGTTTGGATGTGGCTCAGCCACTCACTACCCGCATGACCTTAATATCCTAAAATCTGTCATCTGTACCAAACTCAAAGAACCACTATAAAAAATACCAACATGAAGGTAGTACACAAAAGCTATTTGTCTCACTCAATTCATTATCTTTTATCAGCGAACAGAGTGCTTTGAAATAGTAGGAATCTGGTTATATAGTTTAATTTGGCATCAGTATACACATAGGCTGAGGGACAGGTGGAACGGTGTGAAAAGGATGATATGAAATAAGCATTTAGAGATGAAATCACCCAAAAGCAGGAGAGCTGGTTAGGCCCCCAGGGACAGGAGCCATGTGAACCATGGTTATATTTTCTTTATCTTCAACCCTGCTTATCCGAAAGTGGAATTCAACAGCAGATTGTTGGAAATGGGAAGAAGCAGGGTGGAAGAGCACTGCCCTGTGACTGCTTGATGCTGACTGAAGTGTAAAACCCCTCTACAATGTGACCCTGATATGCTCTCTCAGCTCATGCAGTGCCAGGCTTCCCTATCACACCCACTGTGTCATTCACTTCAGATCAGCATTTTCCGGTGCCTCAAAATCTTCTCATGTTTCCAAACTCTGTTGACTGCCCTCTTTTACCTGGAATGCTGTATCACCTCTGCTTACAGATCTTCCAGATCCTCCTAAGTGATGCTCACATGGCATCTCTTTTAAGGATCCTGTGGATTAAAACAGTTAACTGGGTGGACCCTGTGAAGCCATCCTGGTATCACAGATGTCAATGTCTGCACCACACAACACACCCAGGAATTAACTTTGTCTTATTCATCTCTGTATCCATAGCAATGGACCCAGAGTGTGGATACTTTTTGTATAGCTGAATGAAATAAAATGTGATGTGGTCAGAACTCGTCATTCACCTCTGCGAGAGAACATAAATCAGATGTGAGCTCCTGAGGGTCTGCTTTTAAACTCTCCATCCTGTCCAACCCCTGCTGTAAATATTAACAAACTCAAGATGGCTGTGGTTTGCCTTCCATGGCAATGGAAACTGGATTGGGTTGGAATTGATTTAACAGTGAAAATAGAAAGATCGCTGCTGAGTCACCCTCCTTACTCACCAGAAGGTGAAAGTTTAAGACAAACCAAGAGGGAACTCTGCCCTAACCACATCTGAAATGGAGAATCTCCACTGGGCATCCTCCCCCACCACCCCTTTCCATGACTCTGGGGCTGGGCTTCATCGGAAGTGTTGGAGGCTGGCTTCCATTAGCGCTGAGGTGGAGCACACACAGAACAGCCCCATGGCTAACTGTTAAGCAGCGAGCCTGATGACCAGCTCTGCAACTGTAAGGCAGTTTCTTCATCTGTAACATAGCAAGAGAGTAACATTACCTCTTAGTGTTATTTTAAACAGTAAAAAGCAGAGTTTCTGGATGATAGCAAATTCTTGTTAAATAATACCAATGTGTGTTTTAATGCAATGAGTGCCACAAACATTAACCACCATGGTATTTCAATTATATTGGAAAAAAATAATGATAAGATACCCAAGGGTGGTGTCGTACTGAGAGTAAAGATTAGGGATACCTAAACCAGCTAAGTGGTCAAAGAAGGTCTCATTCAGGAAGCATTTTGGGGAAGGGGGGTGGAAGGGAGCTGATCAAGGCAGAAGCTGTGTGGTGAGTGCTACAGTTCCCAAGACTGTAAGAGCAGTGAAGCTGGGGCACCTTCAGTGAGGGTTCAAGCGCCTGGCCCAAGCAGAAGGGAGGAAGTGAGCTCACGGAGATTGATGAGAACTGGTGATGCAGTGCGGGCTGGGGAAAAGGATGAAGTCTTTGGGAATTATACAGTTCTTAAAACTTGCTCTGGCAGTAGAAATATTAAAGGAGAACCAAGCAGGGTTTCCAGTGAAACTCCTTTCTGCTTTGAGAAATTGTGCGGCGATTTTTGTGTGGGGGAGGGGTGACGTTTTTGGTTTTCATTTGTTTGGCTTGATTTGGTTTTGTTCTGCTTTTGCATTGCTGGAGATGGGAGCCAGAACCTCATCAGGGCTAGGAGAGTACTCTGTTGCTGAACTATACCCCAGGCCGCTGAAACTCTGTTTTTACGATAAGCGGAAGAAGTGAACTGTGGAGATGACTCTCTGCACTCTCTTACATCCTTCTTTCCTCCAGTCCTGGCACCAAAATGTCACCCAGCAGGTAAGACAGACAGGCTGCATTCTGAGCAAGTGCCGGTGAACCATGACCCTGTCAAGACAAGGAGAAAGGAGGGGCTCCAAGCCTGAGAGAAGAGCTGCTACGGGAAAAGAGGGAGATGGGGGGCGGTGGGGATTGAGAAAGGAGAAGCAAAAGGCAGAGGGGCGATAGGAGGAAAGAGAAAGAGAAGCATTAGAAGGAGAGAACGCACCCAAAGGAGTTTGCCAGCTGACCTGGGCAGTCTCCATGCTCCTTCCTCTACCGCACTGGGCTAAATTTCCTACCATGGAAACTGGGCTGTTGGATTTATCATTGGAAGCTTTGCACAAAATCTGTAAGAGAGGGAGGGAGACAGCGATAAAAAGGGAGAGAGGGAGATAGAGAATGAGAGAAAGAGGAGGAGGAGAGGAGAGAGAAGCAAGAGGAGGATAGGCCCCAGAGAGTAAGGAAGAAGTCGTCTCACTTTACTTTCCCTGACCGCCTCTGGCCACCTCCCCACCTACTGCCATTTCTATGGGCTCCTTGTGGGAGGAAACTCACCACAGACCACTCTACTTCATGTGATAGCCCACTGTCTCCTTGGAGAACAGTTTCCTCTACTGTAAATAGAAGAACCTGGACCAGACAAAGCCAAAGGCCTTGTGTGAAGCTTGAGTTCCATGCACAGTCCTTAAACAGGCCCGCTGTTCCCTCTCCTCCCTTTTCTGTTTCAGACTTGTAGATTGTCAGAGTTTGAAACCCTCATTTCACTTACAGTAGCTGAACTATTATGCCATGGGTGAGGGAGGGGGAGAAGGCGAGGGGATATGTGGCTCCCAGGCAGGATGGATCAGCAGGCTTTATAAAAGCCCGGCGCAAAGTGAAACTGGGAGCTCCTTATTCAAGAACCAAGAACCTCAAGACGGCAGCAACAGAACTTTAAGGCAAACATGGGGCCTGTCTGCGCACAGAGCCCAGTTTGACAGCACAGGACACACACCCACGAAGCCAGCCAGGCTCTGGTTCTACCCCTTTACCTTCTTTTCCCTGTCTCCATTCCCCACTAGGGAGTCTGTGTGACAGAGAAACAAGCAACATATTAAAGTTGAAAGGCTATGATGGGGTTCTGGAGACAAAATGGTTCAACTCCCGAAAAAGAAAAATTTGAAGGACAATTTCGCTCATATTCTCTTCCCGACCTTCTCTCACCTTTCTCCCTCTCTCTCTTTCTATCCACTTCCTCATCTGTAAAATGGGAAGGATAATAAGAGTAGCTATCTCTTATGGTTATTATAAACATTAAAATGCACAAAGTCTCTGGGTGGTAGCAGACTCTTGGTAGATATTAGCCATTTGTGTTCTAATGTACCGGGAGACACAAACATCAACTGAAATAATAACCACAATCACATTGAAGAAAAGCAAACACGATGATAAGCAACCCCAAAGTGTAGGAAGATAGTGAAAGCATACAGAGTAACTCAACAAACTTCCCTCAAGAGCAGAAAATAATGTCAGAATGCAGAACTACTGGGATGAAGACTTTTAAGGTAAGACAAGGCACAAATCGGATTTTCTGATTTAAAGCTGGCATACTACAAAAGAGAAATGACAACAACCCCCTCTGACCTAAAGGAGGCACTCAAAAGAGTCTGTAGTTCTTAATTCTTCAGAGAGTTACTAATGAAGATTATCCAAATCCAACAAGGCAAAGTAAAACCAACTCACCCCAGAGCCCTGCCATTGGTGGGTCACAGGCCTGACAGACCTGATGGAAGTGCTTTGTGGAAAAGGCCAGGCCATGCTCTCCTGGTTGAAATGGTGCTTGTTATGGGGCAAGGGTCTGACAGAACTGCCAAGTAAAGCTTATGATATGACAGCTAGCTATATCAATAAAGGCCAGGGAAGGGAAGGTGAAATTCTGTTTTATGTCATGGGGCACAGTGGGTTACATGCTCTCTGCTTTAAGTCTTTCACCACTGTGACAAAGGCTGAGAAAATGGGGGAGCATTGGAGGTCAGGATGGAGAAGGTCTGCAAGTGCACCAGTGAGGAACAGTGGAAGGAGGAATTTTTAAAAGGCTGTAATTTAGAACCTGGATTTAGGATATTCCATGCAGCTCTAGAAACCGAGATGACATAGGTGCATAAGCAGGGTATGAGGGAAATCAGGATAAGCTCCTGGGGCTGGAAGGAGAAGCAGTGGCGCATGACTGTGCCAACTGAAGTAAAAGCTCTTCTGGGAAGGACCCTGGGTTCTTCCAAGTCTGCAAACTCCTGGGAATCAACCACTTGCAAAGACAGTGGGTGTCTTGGATCTTGAGGTGAGGTTTCCCAATCAAAATGAAAACATTTCAAAGATTTCATAACTTCAGGGATGGCAGGGAGGAGGACAACCGGCATCTACAAAGAGTTAACTGGAAGCACACAGGTTGGACACTTTACAAACAGCTTCCCAGGAGAAGAGGCGCCCAGACACTGCTGTAGGCACATGATAGGTACCAGTGAGGACTAGGGCCAGCACAGATTTTTGGCCTAACACCAGATAAGTCATCCTCATGTTACCTAAGGCTGAACTGGAATGGGAGAGCAGTGGCTGTTCTCCAAACACATCTCCACTGACCAGTCTTGAGCACAGACGAGCATCAGCGAAGCATCTCTTTGGCTGTGATAAGAGAGAAATATTTTAAATTTTTTTTCACAAAGTCTGAGTCCCGTTGTCTTTTACAGTGGTTTTGTCAAACCAGGCTGAGTCTTCATTTGTTTTCTTTGGATTACTCCACCCTGCTGTGGGAGAATTAACTCTTTGGCATGTCCACACATATACCTCCATGTAGACATCCACCTCCAGCAACACATCCTCCCAAGCTCCGCCGAGACTCTCAGGTTAAAGGAAGAGCTACCAATCCCACTGCAGTCTAATGAGCTGTGCTAATTGAGATTATTCTTGCAAATTGCTTAACATTCTAATGAGTTGGCCTTAAATAGAACCTCCAGTGGATGTTTACTCTGGCTTTGCCCCAGTGAATTTGTAAGAGAAATGCAATATCACTGTCCTTGCCAGCCTCAGTGAAAATGGGGATAGCATTACAGAGTGCCAGAGTCACAAGCATTAATCATCATTTTAGGCTGCTAAAATGCTGTCAGCTACTGATACAAAATCTGATACTGAGCACAACGAGAGTTTTCTAGGAAAGATGTGTCTGCCATATATACAACACACACTGAGCTAGGGGCTTCTGAAGTGGGGAAGTCAGGTAGAAATTTGCTTGGTTTGATCAGAATTTTCAAAATCTGTGTATGATAAAGTGGAGGAAGATTTTAAAAAGAGAGTTCCTTAACGAGTCCCCCTTTATTTAGATACCAAAATTTTACAGCAAAATTTGGAGTGCCTTTGCTTCAGATCGCTACATAGCTACAATAACACCATGAGAGAATTTTTTGATGTAGACTTTTATAAAGTCGAACAAAAGATGACCCAATGCGAATGGCTGTACACATTTTAATCTGGCAGTTGACTCCAGCGGAAGAAATATAAGAGCGTCAGTAACTCATACCCGTTGAAGCTACAGAGAAGCAATGAGTTACCTACTCGCCTCTGTGTCCCCTAAGTCTACAAGGCACACAGGCTTCAAGCACCATATGATGAGTCTTTTGAAGCTTTTTTCACTTAGACAGAGATAGGATGGAAAGCACAGCGATGGAATTCATCACGTGTCACTCTCCTAGAGGTTCCGTCTCCCCTTCTGATACAGCCAAGAGGTGGAAATTCAGCTAGAGCAGCACAGCCAGACCTCTTTCTCCTTGCAGGTCTGGTGAAAGTGGCCCAGAACCTTGTTTCAGGATGTGCACTAATTTTTTTTTTCCTTCTTTGGGATTTTTGTGAGAAATTAAAGAAATGAAGAATCACAGAGAATTAGACCTTCTTATTAGCCAGAGGTCCTAGTTATAACCAAATGAACCCTTCCATCCAACTGAAGCAGAAAAGAGGTTGGCTGAAGCTGAACATAGAATCTGAAGAAAGAACGCGGGATCCAGTTTGGAGTCTACACCAGCAAGAGCAACATTACAAACCAGATTGCCCAAGCATTCTAATAAAAAATGTATGGCTTGTGCTGTGTGCACTGGGGCCTGGATATGGAAGTTTGACCACTGCTGACTCCTGAAATAGAGACTCTTCCATCACCCTCATAGAAGGTGGAGTCTGTGCCACAGCTTTTCCTTGGTGGTTCCATCTGAGATGAAGTCTCTCACCAGTAGCCCAGATTGGCTGAGTCTTCCTCCCATTTATCTTAATATATGAGACATTTAGGGGTAGAAATTTAAGAAGTGGAACTAGAATTTACTTCAGCTAGGCTCAAAACCGTGTCCTATTTCTACACTGTGCCACCTTTAGAAAATAAAATGGTTCTCAACAAAGTTATGTCTTTGACATACGGCTTCTCTTTCCAAGGTCTAGAAAGCGAGTGATCTAGTAAAGAAAGCATCCTCAATCTTTATACTTGGGGCCAACTCTAGGATAGAGCGTACTTTATTATCGCTAAAATACTCCTTGTTTTATTTTCATTTGCTTTTATTTTTTGCTTGTTTTGTTTAATTTTGTTTTTATATTTATTGGTAGATGTTTTCAATAAGTAATGATCCCACTCTTCATGGGGAGCTGATACATTTATGTACTATGTCTTAATTCTTCTTATTCCCTCTTCCCCTTCCTTCTCCCTCCATCTCCAGATCCCCTTCTCTTCTGCAAAAGATCTCTCTTTATTTTCTATTATCTATTTGTTATTTTCCTCTGGACTGGAGTGTTTGCTGCATGGGAGCAAACTTGCTGGCACGGTGTTCAAGGCCCTCTGTTCCTGCATCCAGCCCTCTCCTCCTCTGTTCATCTTTCTTCACCGCTATTTCTACTTTGGGTTTCTTAAAAAGAGAAACCATGCAATTTGGTGATGGGGATCAAGCTCAGAGCCTCATGCATGTTAAGCCAAGTGTGGCAGATTGATAATGGGTGGCCAACATGTAACACCCAGCTGAACTGAATCATGTGGTGCTGGATGTGGAAGGCCCTGAGGCTGTTGCCAACAAAATAACAAGGAGAACTGGAGAAGAAGAAGCAGTGCTGTTAGGGAGCTGCTGGTTCTCCTGGGGCTCTTGATTCTCCTGAGGCTGTTGGTTCTTCTGGAGGACCTTGTCATGCTGGCTTTCCTAACATGAATTCGGCTGTTCTCATCATCAGAAGAGCTCAGGACCTTGTTGTCACTTAGAATGGTCATGGTTCACTTTGGGGGAATTCTGAGCATTGCTTCCTGGCTCCGGAAGATGGTGCAATGTTCGGTGTCCTGGAGAAGCTTGTCGTGTTGGCTTTCGTGATATGAACTCAGCTGTTCTCATTGTCAGAGGAGTTCAGGACCTTGCTGTTGCTGAGGATGCCTGCGGTACCTTTTGGGGGGAGTTCTGGTTCTTACTTTCAGTGTCCCTTCCTGGCTCCAGCACTAATAGCTCATCCCGCTGGCACAGATCCTTCACCCCTGCTGGCACAAACTTTCTAGCTTCCACCGTTAACTGTGGGGCCTTCTTAACACACATCTGTGAAACAGGCCTGCATGAGACATTTTCCTGGCTCTAGGCCCCCAGATGGACTCATGCAGGGCACTTTTAAGGGCTCTAGGTCTTCAGGTGGGCTCATACAGGACACTGCCGTGGGATCCAAAACTTCAGCTGGATTTTTTTGGACTTTAGTGTGTGGCTAGTTTTCCAGCTCTCTTGTATTTGACTTTTTGGGTGTCTATTATAAAATAATACTATAAATTATGTGTCCTGCATTAAATTGTTTCCTTTGCAAACGCTGGCTACAACGGTAAGTGTTCCGTCACTGAGCTACATCCCTACCCAGTCATTTCCAAAGCACTCTTCACAACGCAGTCTTTCCTTGCAATGAACTTTATTCTCAACTATCCCTCTTCCTATTATTTTCTATTTTAAAAAATGAAGGATCACTAATGCCAATAGCTATACCAACCTATACTAGTTTTTAATTAACCCCAAGCAAAGCTCTGCCATATGAATATTATACTTTGTCTACAGACAAATAATTATGATAAATGACTAAACTGAAATAAGTCCAGTGGAAAGGAAACATGATTTCAGTGCCATAGAAGTGAGAGGCCGTCTGACTGGAGAAAGAAAGGGAGAGTTCACCTAAGCAGGGTCCTCTGTGCTGAGTTTCACAGGGCAACCAGCCTGAAGTGGGAGGAAAGTGTGAAGAACAGTCTGCAGACAGGGAGAGGTGCGGACCAAATAAACTAGCGGTGAAGAAAGATGAACAGTGGAGGAGAGGGCTGGATGCAGGAACAGAGGGCCTTGAACACCGTGCCAGCAAGTTTGCTCCCATGCAGCAAACACTCCAGTCCAGATTTCTATCATTGGAATAGACTATCAGATCTGGGCTTTAGAAAGATGAGTCCAGGCCAATTGTAACATATCTAGAGATTTTCCTAGGTGCTGAAGATTTCGAAAGATAATTCAGAGGAAAAAAAATAGTGGAAGGAATTGAGATAAAGCACTTAACAGCTAATTTCCAAAATCTAAGATTACGCCATAGCAGAAGAGGCCCCAGGTTTGTTCTATTATCGCAACAGTAAGAACTAAGAACTATGGCAGAGAAGCAAATTCCTACTAACAGGAATAATTTCTGAAACAGAGGTCTTCCAGAGTTGCTTCCACCAGCAGGGAGTGTTCTGTCAGTGAACATTCCCAAACTCCAAAGCCCTGGCAGGATCGCAACTGAATACCACCAGGTATTCTTGGTTAGGAAGCCTGCCCTAACCAAGCCTGCCCTATATCCAGTCTCAGCCTTGGAAATAAGTTTAAAATATTCAGTGTTATGGTTTCATGAAACAAAGCAAGATTCTAGCAAGCAGAGTATGAATTGTTTATAGAGCCATTCTCCCTTCAGTGTTTGCTTAAATTACACCCAGTAAGGTCTTTTTCTCTCTTTATTGGTCAGGATCTGAGACATAAAGATGTTAAAGAATGTACCATGAATCTTCTGAGGACAAGTCTAGAGGTCTTTCTCACACTGCACCCTGTGTAAACGTGCAATAGTCACAAAGGAGCTGGATCCTCTAAGCAACAAGGCACACACACACGCAAAGGAATCCACAAGGTTGTAAATTCAGAAAAAAAAAATTCTTCATAAAAACTAGGATCTTCCAGATTGAGGAAACTTGAGCCAAAGTTTTGCAGTTGTGGCAGGCAAAGGCTCTCCTTTAAGAAATTGTATTTTTAGAACACATAGAACCCTAACTTGGGTGCAAAATAATCATTCAGAACAAAACATGGTTATTGTATTCTTAAAGAAAACTAAATATTCAATTATGAAGTTTGAACATAGCAAAGCATGGCTTACTGTCTCTTTAGAGATCAATGTGTTTCCATTCATCTCATCCTAACACAATAAACCAGCTATGTTCTAAAGCATAAGAAACTCCAACATTTTCTTTCTTAAAAATCACTTACACACACAATGTGAATTATGGTTTACTAATAGAGAAATAACAATACTTTATAAAGTTCTTTCTAGTTTGTAATTGCATCTCCTTAGTCATCATAGCAACCAAATTTATAGCAGTGTTGTTCAGTAGGCATTGTTAACCTTAACTTTATGGTCAGTGGGCCAGAAAGTTGGCTCATTCAAGGTCACCCAGATAATTAGGTCAAAGCCAAAGAAACAAAATCTGCTGACTCAAAGTCTAACACCATGATGAAGAGTAGACATGAGAGATCAACATCAAACTCAATGCCTGGGAATGAGACACCACCCATGGTATCATGTTGGGTCCCCACATCCTGTAGGGCTCACTCATTTCACTGGATTCTGCTGCACCACCCAAGGGCATTTGGCAGATTATCTTAATGCCAGGTGGATGAGCTGGGGAGGGGGACTGCTTAGTAGAAATGAGTGAACCACACATACAAGGGGAAACAGTGTCTCTAACAGCTGAGAAGAGGCTGAGAGGGTACCTGAGAAAACACAAAGGGAATCATTATCTTAGACATTTTGCACAGTCCACTGTCTAGCCCTGCCTTTCTCAGGCTCAAAAATTCTTCCAGTCAGAGGTACAGATTTGACTAGACTCAGAGCACTGACTCACTTAACAACATGTACAGAGACATCCATCAAGTAACCTGCCAAATCTGCTCATTCCCAAAGAGGAAACTGACTGTCAAGTCGATGGAAGCTTATGTCAGCCTGACCAGCTGTGCACAGGCTGTGTGGAGAGCCAAGTCACCAGAGGCTCTTTCATGGACCTGACTCTGATTAGAGTGAGGAAATTAACCAGGTGATCTCATGTTTGATGATATCAGTGGAGATAAGATGAAGATGCTTCTGTTCCACTGTGGAACAGATTAATTAAAATAAAATAAGAACTGAGACCAGTCTCGCAGGGTGTCCGAGAAGATGCAACTGCTAAAACGACACTGGAACCCTCCATCGCCCTACTTTCACCAAGTCTGTTCCGTACCAGCTCCCTTCTGACCCATCTTCTGAACCGCACTTCTGAATGTTGAGTATGGCTGTGGCCCTGCCTAATGCTGCCTGTGAGTCATTCTGATCGTTCAAGAGATTTCTCAGCATTAATACTTGAGACTTCTAAGCCTAATTCACAGAGGATAGACTCATGTCCCTTGTTTCTAAGTTTGCGGCAGAAGCACACTCACCACTGTCAGCCCTGTTTCAGGGCACTTTAACTCATTCATTTAACTTTTTAAAAGTACAAAATAATCTTTAAAATTTTTATTATAAAACCAGCACAAGCACTCAGAAAAACTGCTGAGTACACACACACACACACACACACACACATACACACACAAATTAACTTCCTTTAATCCATTGACTCAGAAGTTTCTGCCAGTTCTCTTTATTCACATATTTTGATAGAATAGTAATAGTCTAAAGTTGCTTTTTACCTAAAATATTATTAAGCATCTTCTGAACAAACAGTTTTAAGGCATTATTTAAATGACTTGCTATTTCATCCAAGTAACAGAAAATATTTAAGCCAACTATAATAGTTCAATAATATTTAGAGTATTCCCCAGCTTTTTGTTTTCACAAAGAGTACTACAATGAAGTTGTTTTTGCCCTGCATGGCAATTTCTCTAATGTACATAAAATTTGCAGTTTGATGCAGTCCTACCAAATAGCCAAATCAATAAGAACAACAAGAACATAGGTTGCAGCATCACAAAACTTTGGTTTAAAGACAGAATACAGCAGCAGCATTTTTTGGCAGGGGAGGGGGAATGTCCATAGCAAAATATTACAAGATTTCTCTTATATGAAAAAATCTCAAGTATAAATATAATAAGAGCAAAGTAAAAATAGATGCTAGGAAACAGGGACATAAATTTTGAGATGAGGAGATCTGGGGATGTGAAAAGATAAAAAGAAAACTTGTGAAAAGGATTGTTATGCCATTTGCCACTACTAAAAAATAATCTTCATTATTATTAGCTAAACTTCAATAGTTTCGTTTTTACTTTTTTGGTACCGGGAATCGAACTCACAACCTTACACTTGCCAGGCAGGAGCTATGCCACTGAGCTATACCCCCAGCTAACTAAACTTCAAACTTTAGTCAAATTCCATTCATTTTTCAAACAATGTAATTTTTCTGTTTCAAGATCCAAACCAAAACACCACATTACATTTAATGTAGCTGAATTTTTATGCACACATGCACTACTTCCATTTATTTCTATATGTAGGATGATGCACCACTAGAAGTAGTGGAACCAAAGACACATATGCTTTTAAATTCTTTGATTTGTGTCACTGAATTGCCCTCCAGAAGTGTGGTACTAATACACAATCCCCCATCAGTCCATTACAGTGCTGACAACACCGTTCCTCATAACAACTTTTCTCCCTATTGTCATGGTGTCATTATAGAAAAAATGACCTGATTAGGGTAAGGACCCTATCTCTCTGCTGATCTGGCTGGGTCTAGGAAACTTTTAGCCCAAATATATACTGGAAAGATATAAATAGATAGATAATAGATAGGTAGATAGATAGATAGAAATACATATACAGATATATAGATATATATTCTTCAATATTCCAAAGTCTTATCTGTTAGGTATGTAAACAATGAATAGGTATGAAGATGTAGTGACCCTGAGGGTTAATGCATGGCCTTCCAAGAGCCTTAGGAGTTTGTTCATATTGTCAAAAAAAAAAAACATTATCCCAAGGCACACAGCTCTCAGTAAGGTACGGTGGTTCCTTAGTAGAGTGAGAGGGAAGGGCAAAGGGCAACTGGGCTTTTCCACAGTCCTGGTCAAGTCCCAGGTCTAGGCTTGTATGCTCTTGGGAAAGTGGCTTTCACCTCTCCAATATCTAGAAAGGATGACTTATGCTAGAAGTTCTATTTCATAGATCATGTCTAAAATGCTCGGGGTCTCCTAGACATGTCTGGAAAATTCAGACTTGTCATCAACATATGTATTTTGAAGGTTTAAAACAGCTCTTCAGAGTACATTGATGCCTAAGAATATGTGTTTGGGTGGTAGAGATTCTCTCTGGTGGCCACTGTTAATCTACTTCACTCTTACTGTTGGCCTGAAGACTGAAAGAGCCGGGAGTGGAAAGGAGTGATGGATCCAGGAAGCAGAGGAGCCGTGGGGATCGAGGATCCTCAGAGGAGGTACATACTGTTCTCCTCCTTTACCTCACCCCAACATTCAGGCCTCTGAGTGGGAAAACTGGGACACAAATAAGACCAATCCCGATAGACACTGGGTGGCTTGGAAGCCAGGTGGGTGAGAGGGATGGAACATCTGTGCGGTACAAGTACGGCTTGGGGGTCTCGCTATACATCGAACCTGTTAGCGAGGCCTGTTACCAAGCCTTCCCCGGCCTCTGAGTGTGAGGAGGGGAAGATGAAGGGGAATGATCTAAGAAGTTAACAGGTAGCAGGCAAGTACAAATATGAGGTGTAAGTGTGAAAGAGAAGCTATCCCGTAAGCCCAGATCATGACAGTGAAGCTGCCCTATGTGCTCTGGAGAGGGAGAAAGGAAGAACTCTGGACAAACCCAGAGACTAGGAGAATGATAAGACAGAGAAAAGTGGAGGTGTGAGTCAGGACTGTGGAGGAGAGTCTTAGAGCAGGGAGAGGATGCTGCAGAAGGGCACCAAGGCCCCTACCTCCCCCACTATGGGTAGCATCAGACCACCCTTCAAGGCTCTTGTGAACGGAGGAGGAAGCTGGGAGGGTTCGGGCCACCAGAGGATAGGTTGAGGTGGGGGCTGGTGGCCAGGTCTGCTCTCTTGGTGGTACCAGAAGTCAGGTGGCCACAAAAGGTGACCCTGACCTCATTCATGAGTCAGCCCACTCTGTCGGGTCACCACACACTTGTGAATGTGCCTTCCTGTCTGTCTAGGCTGTGGTTTGCCCTCCCTGAACAGAGATGAGAGAAATTAAAGAAGAGGGAAAAAATAGGATTTTATGCTTCAGAAATTTCTGCTGGTCACCAGGTAATTGCTGAAGTGCACCAAAACGGAGAGGTATCAGTAAAATCCAAAGGCTGGGGAGATTCCTGGAATTTTGAGTATCCTGAGCCAAATCACATAGGAAAAAACTATCTGTCCACAGGTAAGAGCAGAAAAGAGAGTAATGTAAAAATGTGTATGTTCTTGGCTTCCGTGTACTATCATTAATCATTTTACCAGGAATGGAGGATGGTTTCCTTGCTGTAGGAGAAAAAGAGAAACAGATCCCTTACACCAATATGCTGCCCACATGTTCTTCAACCCCTTCCCCCAATTTGACTTTTTAAAGTGAAAGGTAAGATGGTGATGAGGGGTGGTAATTTCTGAAGACATCACCCAGCCCTTCTCAGCTGTGGCAACAGTTCCCCTTCTCCTGGGGAAAGGGGATTACATGCTCTAAGAGCTTTCAAGAGGAACATTCAAGACAAAATCTATGGACTGACTCTTTCCTGGACCAGGTATAAGTCTAGTTGCCTGGTCAGAGGCAAAGAGTCACGTATGCAGAATAAGACGTGGCCCAGATCTGCAGAGCCTGGATGCACCCCAGCCTCACCTGGCTTAGCACTGCATCATTTACTGTCCAGGAGCTCATTGGCACAAAGAAGAACTGAGTCAAAAATGTCCACAGAAAGAATTGCTAAAGGCTTCAAGTCAGATGGATAAAAGTGAGACACACAGCCTGCGAGGTTCAGTAAAGTGGACCTCATTTTTATAAACTCTTTTTTTTTTTTTTGGTGGTGCTGGGGATTGAACTCAGGACCCTGTGCCTGCTAGGCAGGCGCTTATTCCACTGAGCTATATCCCCAGCCCTAGACCTCATTTTTAAAAGACAAACTAATTAGAATGGGTGCTTCATCCACTCTCCAAAGCTTTTTAAGCAGCCTATGATGAGAAGCACATGAGCCATAAGACTGTAAAAGAGAAATACAAAAGCATCTGTATTTGCATGGTTTTCACTTTCCTATAGCTTTCAGAGAGGTGGGGACCACATTTGCTTTTTCAGCCAGGACTTTCCAGAGACAGACTTTCTAAGTCTCAGTACATGTTATTATTTTTGTTTTAATTTCCCTACATTTTTAACTACAAAAAATGTACACAATGAAATGTACAAAAATGTACACAGGAAACTTATATGAGCACTTTACATAGAATATGAATATCCCTTACCATCTGTAAATATTAACCATGAAAAATCCCACAGTAACAATAGAAGTGTTATGAAATTCATCCTGTAGGGGAACACTGTCTACAATTGGTTTTGTGCCTCTGGCTTGCTTTCATTTTATAAACGAGTGAATAAATAAAGATGGTAATTAAGTAATGGAGTAGGAAAGGGACATTTTAGCTTTAAACTGAGAACTTCTCTAGCTAATTGGAAAACTGGAAAATTAAAAAGGACACACTTCCATGAGTTAATATCTGCTATTGTATCCAGACACTTCACCAAAGCGACCCTATGTGCCTTCAGAGGACAATCCCTCACTTCGGGAAATGTCAGACTAGATAATCTCTAGTGTCTTGTAAACTCTGATATTCTATAACCCTAAATTATTATAGTGATGCCTTTTAAATTGAATCAGTAAAATTATCAACACGAAGTCAATAGGATGATAGAAAGTTAGAAAGTAATGAGCCTGCTTTCCCACTTGACTTGGGAAGAAAATGCCACTCACTTCCATGGGGACTTTTCTCATTGACCAGCCAACATACGGTGAGGGCTCATTATGACTCCGCAGGTCACTATATGGACTGTGTATCCCCAAAATTTCAGTGTGCCACAAGACATGTGCAGTTGTTCTGTTCTTGGAATCCAAGTTCCCATGAAATGAGATAGATAAATAAACTTTCATCACCATATATCCTCTTGTAAGCTCTTGTCTCTCTAGAGAGGGGACGATGTCTCTGGAATTTAGTTCTTCCCTGGATTACTGTCAATGAGGTGAAGAAGTCGCATCAAAAAAGGCAAGACAGGGCCTATAGCAGACTATATCCAGAAGAATCCCAGAGAATGGATTGAGCGCAGATGTGTTTTATCCCAGGTAACCCAAGGGTCAGAGAAGCCATGGTTAAGGGAGCCATGCTTTTTTTTTTTTTTTTCCTTTTTTGGTGCTGGAGATTGAATTCAAGCATTTGAGCAGGTTGGGCAAGTGCTCAACTACACCATTTCCCAGGAAACACCAGCTGTGGATTGAGGGGAGGTTTGGATGGTCGACTGAGCAGCCTGATAAATCAAGAGAGTTGAAGGGTAGGGAAGAAGCCATGGAGGTAGTTGAAAAATAAGGCACCTGGGTCAGAATGTTCCATTACATGACACCTGCAGCACATTGCCAAGGCAAGCATATGGGCAAAGAAAGAGACAGTGGGCATCTCATGTTCAGTATATGTGAATTCAACCCCCATCCATCCATCTATCCATCCATGAACATGGGCTCTCTCCACTAACCGGAACATTGTATGAGACCACGGTGAGAGAAGTACAGAATGGATGGCATATAGATCAAGATGCTTGAAAGGCAGAAAGAATAAAGATGAAGGAAACTTTGCACTTAGGACAAAATGTACAGTGAGCCCAAATAAAACACAGAAATCACCATGGAAAGGACCCTCTGTGGCAGTGGGTCACACTGCGTGGGGAGAAGCGCGTGGGAAATGCCTACAGTTCCCCAGACATCTCCACCTCACTCTGAGGACAATAAAGCGAGAGTGTGTTATGGAAGTGGAGAATTTAAGCAGTGTCATAAAAGGTTTAGTGAGGCCAGCATGGATGTGACAATGAAGGATGTGCAGAAGGATTTTCAGGCAGTGAAAACAGCTTGTGCAAAAGTAGAGAGGCAATTATTTACAGCTTCCTAGATGTTTGCTAACCGCAGAAACCAAACCCTAAAGGATCTGTCAGCACACTTGAGGAGTGCTAACTGAATCTTGAAAATTTATAGCCAACAACCAAAAGAACTGAGCAATTCCTTTGATTTTTATCATGACACCTGTGTTCTTACAGGGAGAGGAAAAGGTAAATACCTTAATGACTTGAGAAACTTTTCTTAGATTCCACAATTTGGAAAATGTGTTGAAATACAATACCATGGTTATGCTTATAAATACAATATTACAAGAAAGGTTTTCCGTCTGGATCAAGCTGGTGGAGGGTGGTTCTTGAATGACAATTAAGAGATTCTGGGGAAAAACTGAAAGGTCTTTTAAGGCAGTTGGTGTCTGGTCACATATTCAAATTTCATCTGGCTTGACCCTTTTCAGTGCCTAATACCGCAAGGTAGCAGGGCCCAATACTGTTGACGGACAATTCCTCCCCTTGACATTAAGTGCATTACAAATAATTCTTTTGATATTTTGAGAGAGAATTGAAAGAGGGAAACGTTGCTCTTTAAAGAAAGATCTGAGGAAAATGATAACAAGAGCACTTCTTGACTCTGATACAAAAGTGGTGCTTTTTCAACCTTTATTTTAAAATGAAGTAAATGTGGCATGAGTAAATTAAGTAGATGACCCAAGCTCATGCACGGTGCCTTCATCTGTCTGAGATGCTATAACTGAATATCATGAACAAAGTGGCTTATAAATAACAGAAATTTATTTTTTGCAGTTCTGGAGGCTAAAAGTCCAAGATCAAGACTCCAGAAGATTTGGTGCCTGGTGAGGACCCACTTCTTGGCTCACAGATGTCATCTTTTTGCTGTGTCCTCAAATGACAGAAGAGATAAGGAAGCTCTTAGCATTCTCTTTTGTAAGGGTACTAATCCCGTTTATGAGGTCTCCACCCTGTGACCAGATCACTTCCCAAAGACCCCATTTCTGATGCCATTGTACATGGGATTCGATTTCAGTACATGAATGCTAGGAGAACACATTCAATCTGTTGCATCAAATAAGGAAAGAAAGGTTAAATGAGCAACCAAATAGTTCCCCTTTCTTGATTTTCTCTTGAGCAATACTACTGGCCAGCCTTCCCTCTTTGTGACTAGCCTTACACCTGGAGCTACTTCGGTTTATCCCAACCCCGCCCAGGGCCTATATGCCACACCTGAGCCCAGCTTAATGCGGAATGCCTTCTACCTCTCCACCAGAAGGCATGACCAGTGCAGGACATCGGACTCTTCCCCCCAGTCTTCCTCTCTTTAGTCCTGTCATTCATGAAGTAGCTAAAACCGAAAAGCTTAGGTGTTACTCTCAATTTCCCTTTTCTCTTCTTTATTAATTTCCTATGGCTGCTATGGCAAATCCAGCACAAATTTGACTTAAAACAACATAACTGTCTCCTTTCACAGTTCTAGGGCCACAGATGTAAAACTGGACGCTTCCAGGGTTGATTCCTTTGCAGGGAAGGGATCGAAAGACACTAGCCATGGTGCCCAGGGGCAATGCTGCACTCCTGGACCCATTTCGTTCCCTTCTCTGCCTTTGTCCTCGCATGATCTTCCCCTCTGATCTCTGCAGCTCTTTTCCGTCTCCAGGAATCTCATCGGTGGGTTAAGGGGCAATGCAAATCTGGAATGATCTCCTCTTATTCACACCTTCAATGACTTTTATTCCTCATAGAATCATATTCTGAGGCTCCAAGTTAACATACATGTTGTGGAGTCTCAATTCAACCCACTCACCCTTGTTTACATGTCAGATCCACCCCAAGTACTATCAGCTTTATGTCCACTCCAGGTAACCTTATCTTTCCTTTGTCTCCAGCTGCATGACAACCATGTGATCTCGTTCAGACCACTCAGGCGGCAGCCTGCCTGGATTCCCTGCCTCACCCTTAGGTCTTTCCATCCATTCTCTTCACTGTGGCTTGAAAGAATTTTCTTAAAAATCACATCTTAGCACTCCCTTAAAACCTTCCCACAGCTTATCACAAATTTAGGCAAATTCCAAATCCCTCAGTGCAGCCTCCAAGAACCTCCTCACCTGGCCCTTACCAGTGGTTCTAGTTGTCTAACCTGTCAACCCCTTGCCCGTCCCCCTGCCCGGTGCAGTTTGGTCTTGAGGATTTTCTTTTGTTCTTTCGTTTTCTCTTCCTCAGACTCTTCAAGTGTTTTATTTCCCCTTTAGGACTTGTCCCTAGCTCTCGCTGGTTTTGCCCCATTTCCCCATCTCTGCATGGCTGACTCCTCTGTCATTTGGATTTCACCCTAAATGGCACCTCCTTAGAAAATGTCACTTGCTGCCTACCAAGAAATCATCATCTAGGAACTTTTCATCAAACACTTAACCTTAACTGTATACTTAATACCAGCACAGTCTGATCACTTTCTTGTTGGCTAGTTATTATTAGTTTTGTGATTCTTGTTTGTTTGTTCATTGTTTTTTCATAATCTGATGCACCCCTCACCCCTCAACCCCACCAGATAGATCTTCTTGATATGGGAAAGAAAATGAAACCATTGCCATTTTGTGTTCTAGTGCCATTTTAAAGCTTAAGTTTCTGTTTCCTTAAGTTTGTTTCTTATAAATGTCATCATAGTTCCCTAACCTGATACCACCCATGCTCTGTCATAGGAATACTTGTCCCCTATGGAAAATGTCAAATACCTTTGTTCCTTCATCACAAGCTGAGCCCATGCTCTGTAGTCTTTCTATAGCTGCACGAAATCATATCAGCACCACTCTCCCCATAGACCTGGAACTAGGCCTGGAACTGGAATTGTATAATTGTTCTCCCCTCCTGCCCTTTGGGGTCGGTGCTCAGTCATGTACTGCGCCCCCCAACCCCCAATAAATTTGCTTGTCTCTGCATCCAGCCTCCGAGGGTGACTCAATTAAGGAGGCGCCTTTGCTGCAACATCCGGAATCGGGAACATTGTTTATTTGTTACTTTTAAATTCTCCATATTTGAATGCTCTAAAATGTAGTAATGTCTCAATTCATTTTTTGATTGAACCAATAAATGAAGGAAGAAATGAGAGTTGTTTGTGCTTAAAGATCTTAGCTTGAGGATTCACTAACACAGCTGCTGAAACCCTGACACAAGGAAAGATCTGGCTGCGTGGATACCCAGGAAAAGTACAGAGACATCTTCTCAGACTTGGGGCGTGAAGAGGCAAGTAGGGGCAGGACATGCCCAATCACTAGAGAGAACTATTGCCTCCTTATCTGCACTTATGCAAAGAATTCAGTTCCAGGGCTGATTAAAAGAATCCTGAACTAGAAGAGGGCACCAGTTTTGGATCCTGGAGAAATTAAAATACAGAAACTAAAATTTGATTTGACCATGAAGAAAACGCTGTGATGAGTATGTATATCCCCAGACTACCATGAATCAGACTCACATACATATCATTCAATGTGGATCAAATTCATATAATTATAAATTTTTGCAGTGCCAACAAGCCACTGACTTCTCTAAAGGGCACCAGGATGTGTCACCTGAGTGAGCTGAGATCCACACAGTCACCATGAGGAATAGCCAAAAAAGGGAGCCACAGAGTAGCCAGGGCAGCTCCTGAAACAAGAGGCCCAAGTTGACCCTGGTTTGGTTTTAGGGATCATGGGGGCAGTGGAGTGACTGACTTGTCACTATTTGCCTGAAATGTTGCTGGCTTTAGCACCACAAGTCTCGTGACCCTAGGGTCCCCTAAGTCCTGGGCAAACATAGATGACTGTCACCCTAAATGGTGAGAGCTCAGCACTGAAGTAGCAGCTTCCTGACTCTACTTTATTCCTAACTCAAAGGGCCTAGAAAACCCTACGACAGACACTACTACATCATGAGCTCTTGTTTTTCTCTCTAACTAATCATTAAGGACAACGTGGCTATCATGTAGCCGCCAGCATTGCCAAGCACCTGAACCTCAGGCTCATCTTTGTCACAAAAAACTCCATGTACTACTTCTGCCTGGGAGCAGATGTCCCCTCCTCTGCCCAGCAAGTAGGGTCCTTACTGCCGTCTCTCTGGCACCTCCTTTACCTGCTTTGCTGAGCTTCCCTCCGTCCCCAGCCCCACTCTGCTCTGAGCGCTCCTCTTGCTTTGTAGTGTGATTCTCACACACATCTCAGCTGCTCTTTCATCTCCAGTCCAAGCCCATCCGTTTTCCGCTTCCTACAGATTCCTCAGAGTTCCATGTTCACTGTGTCTTTCCACACATAAGGTAGCTATAGATGTATTTCAATATCTGGATTACTTTGTGGAGTTGGTAACATCTGATTAACCATGGTATATCCTGCAGGCACCATCTTAACACTGTACTGTACGGCTTACACGATCTAATCCTGATTCAGGGACTCCTGTAATGTCAGAGGGAAAAGAAGAGGGCAAAATGCATAACCTGAGCAAATAAGTGGAACAACCACCACCTGCAAAGGTGCTGACAGCAAGATTAGCTGCCAACAGACACAGGGAGGTTTCCTGGCCTTGCTTTCTCCCTTCCATGTGGTGCTATTGATTTTAAGCCTGAATTTCTCTTTTTCCTGTAATTTTTAGCCACAATAATGTCATGAGATCTACTTTCTTTTTTGTACTGGCCACCTGATACTATTGGGAAAGTTTTCTGGGATTCTCTTGTTAAGAGCACTAAAGAGATTGGGGTGAATGTGTAATTGGTTTTACCAAAAGCTGTTGTAATGACATCATGCCTGATCTTATCTGATGATGTGTTTGCTTCTGTTTTGAGCATCAGTTTGTTTCTCCACTAAATGGGAAATTCTTTTGAAGGATGTAGATGAACTTTCCAATTCATTTGAAGTATCTTTATTAGGAAGATAGGAAGGAACCCAGCGCTTAGGGTACTTGGCACTTAGCCTGCATTATCTCATTTAATCTTCATGTGCACACAGTGAGATAGTACAAATATCCCTATTTCATAAGAGAGAAAGCTGAGAATCTGAGAGGCTAGGTAACTGTGGTAACTGTTACTAACCATGCAGTCAGTAGACAAAGGCTCTAGAATCCAGACCATATCTCTCTCCATTTGAGAGCTCATCCAGGGAACCCTTAGAATTTCTGCCAAATGAAGCTTTCCTTGTTGACTCTTTCTTTCATGTTATGTAATGTTATAGACAATGTAATATCCTAATCATTAAATTTTTTTAAAGCTACTTGTCTTGGATACTTTTCTCTCATTGCTGAGACAAAATACCTGTCTCGCAGAATTAAGGATGGAAAAGTTTATTTAGTTCACAGTCTGTGGAGATTTCAGTGCATACTCGGATGCCTCTGAGGCAGAGTTGCACATGGCAGAGGGCAACCTTTTATGGCGACGGTAGATAGCAAAGCAGCAGGGACAAAAAGGAGGATGACAGCAAGCAGCCTCTTTCTCTCCCTTACATACATACAGTGTGGGTCTACCCCGCACACCCATTATCTCAGCACTGGACTATGGATCAATCAAAAATCTAGAAGTCCACCCCTTGACTGCATGAGGATTTTGGGGGACATGCAGACACAAACCATAACATACTCATACATGTTATTATTCAGAAAATAATTAAAAACAGGAGAAATTCTTTAGGACACTGGATGAGTGGGCTATTAGCCTTTGTAGAGATGCAGACATTTAATCTTCAGGTGAGTGTGAGGGGTACTGGAAGAGACTTAGGGCATACAGTTTGTTATCTAATGAAACCAAATCAAAGAGCATTCTGTCACGTTAGGCAGAGGAAACCCAGTGGCCATTGCATACATCCTCAGAAGTAACTCATTCATTTATTGGCAAATGGTTAACTTTGTGCCTACTACATGCAAGGAACTATTGGAAGTGATGAGGCAATATCAATGAACAAGAAAACATTCTTCTCCTCACGAGGCTTATATTTTATCTGGGGAGGCAGATAATCAACAAAGGAAACAAGTAAGCTATATAGCATGTTTGGAGAGGGTATACACTCAGGAAAAATAAAGCAGAGTACTGGAGAGTGACTTGGGGCCTGGGAGGTTTTAGTTTCCTGTGAATTACAGTAAGCATATTCTGCAGTTGGTTCATACACGGCAAGACCACCATTCTCAAGGGCAGCTCAGGAGCTTGGAGAAGCACTGTACTCAATTTTGCATTGTTTGGACTATATGAAATTGAAGGGAAAATACATCTGTTGGATGACAATCAGGATAAAAATCTCCCAGAATGAGCTGGAAGAATAGTCAAAATATAACAATGCAAGATGAAATTTAATAAACACAAATGTATATGCCTCCTAAAGTCAACTTACAAGCATAAATAAGAAGAGTCTTGATTTAGAGACTGAAATTTTATGAACACAATCTGTGGCAGTCATTGGCACAGATTTTTACTACTAACAAAAACCTGTTGCAAGCTTAGGGTGCATAGTCAGAAGGGTCACAGCACTGTTGAGGGAGATGATGATCACATGCCTCTGTGACACAGAGGCAACCTGTGCATAAGAAAGGTCTGATTTGTTCACACCTCTGTTCAAAACCCCTCATGGTCTCCCAGTAACCTAATAGATTCTAAACCCTTCATCTCACTTTGATTCAGAAGTGATCCCTGCTCTTCCCTCTGCCTGGCTGTGCTGTGGGTGACGCCTCTACCATACCCCCTCCTTCTTGCTTATGTCTGGCCATTCAATTATCAAGACTTGGTTCAAAATATCATTTTCCATAAATTCTTCCCAAAACACTCCTCTTAGAATACCTGCTGCTCTATGCTATTCCCCAAATATGAGATTGGCACTTGCTACAGTCGGTGCTGCCAAATAGGCTATGTTAGAATTACTTTTATGAATAAGAGTTCTAGGTGCATTTATATCCCTCCTTTGATAGAGAGCACCAGAAGGGATTAGATATCATTTACTTTTGTCTATATTTTCCTACATAACATAACACTTTCAGGCATTACAAAGCCTGATGAGCTAGAAAGGAGGCACCCTTGGAAGTTAAAAGGTAAAATATTAGCTGATAATTGATGACCAGAAACTAGCAGGCAGCAGCAGAGAACCAGCTTGTCCTCTGGACTTTCCCGTCCCCACACTGAGCCTAGGATCCCAGGTTGTCCACAGGTGGTGCCAGGGTTGAGGATGGAAGAGCACTGATCCTGACTACCTCCCTCCCTCCTTAGTGCCATGCTGGCTCCTGCGACTTCATTTTTTAAAATTTTGTTTTAAGGATAATATAAAAGCAATAAAAATGATACACAATTTCCCAACAAGATGATAGGAACTTAAAGATGGTTATTATATTATATACTGTTACCTGCAAATTAGTTGCACAGATTACCAGATACAGACATGCAAAACTGATCAAACAATATAAGCACTAACCATTCCTCTCAATGAATAGAAATGAGCAGTACAATTATCCTAGCTATCTTGTGTGTGTGTGTGTGTGTGTGTGTTCCTTCCTTCTTTTCTCCTTTCCCCCACCCCAGCTGTTCCTTCTTTTTGAAGAGTTCCTTTCTCTTTCACAATATCTATTGTGCCTTTTGGATCTTATTTACTCTTTCAGGTTCTTACACTAGGGAGACAATACGATGTTTACACATACAAATTTGATTTATTTCACTTTTGAGTATGGTCCCTAGTTGCATCCATTTACCTATAAAAGCCTCGAGTCTATCTTTCTTCATAATTGAGTAGTACTCAATCGTATAAACCTCGGGCCACTGTTGAATAAGCACTTGACCTTGGCACCTGACAGGCGGCATTTCGGTCACAGTGTAGGCCCTCCAGTGACTGTAATTCCTCTACCCCATTGGTGAGCCCTGGCTTAAGGAAGCAGATACTGCATTAATAGCAAAAGATGCCAAGTGGGAGTGTTAGGAGTTCTCCCTATCTATCTTCTTTTGAAATTCAAAGGAGGAAGATGTGGATAGGGTGTTGAGGTGTATCTTCTCACATGAACTTTATCAAGGAGAAAACTGGTGATCTTTAGTAAGTAGGTAAGTAAGTAATCTCATTTTTAAAATCTGGAAACTGAAGTGCAAAGACTATAAGGTAAAGATAGAGTCAAGTAAAGGGAGCCCAAACTAGCTATACGAGAGCACAATCATAAAGGTTTCACAAGAGCCCAAAGCCAAAAACAAAACAGAGAGTCAACAGCTTAAAAACACTACCCTCCCAAAGATTAATAGGACAAAAGAACAAGGTGGTGTTACCAGATACTCAGAGTCCCAGTTAGGGTCACCCCAAGGCAAAATTAGGGACCACAGAGAGAGGGCTCTTCTGAAGGCAGCTAGAATTGTGCCTTGGCCTCTGTTGGAGACAATTCCTAAGCAGAAAGAAGGGGGAGAAATAACCTGGCTTCTCCTCATCTTCACAGCCCCATCTCTCACCAGCACCTCCTAGTGGCTGAAGTTAGCTAGGGACCAGCGAGTAACAACCCTGGAATCAACTTCCAGGGATACAGAGCAAGCAAAGGGCAGGTGGGCAAAGGACCAGATATAAGTGGCACATGAGTAACTCAAGGGCTTTTCAATGATAGTTGTTTTGTACTGTATTGTATTATTGTACTGTACTGTTCTGTACTATATTCTATTCTATTCCATTCTATCCGACATTGTTTGACCTTGCTCTGTGTCCTTGAGTTCCTGAGTTTCTCTCTACACCAAGCTTCATGCGATGCCCCAGCACAAAAGGCTGTGCCATCCTAGAGGACCTCTAAGTACTGAGGGACAGATGCAGGGGAACATTTAGCAGTAAAGATATCTGCAAGCTGGATCCACAGGACAAGTAAAGATTTAACAAAGATGAAAAAATTTTAGTACAGGAAGCAGCAAGAAAGGCCCAGGAGTCTGATAAAACACAGGGAATTCAGGGAAAGAGAAGTTCGGGTGCCCAGGGAGTGAACTATGACAGGGAGCAGAAGAAGGTGGCCTAATTCTCAGGTGGGACCATCAAAGGTCTCAAATGTAATGGATTTTGACTCCCGTGTGGAGTCATGCAGAGTTGTCTGATCTTCCGTTCAATGAAAGTTTCTTTTGTATCCAAGAAAGGACTAAACAAAGGTACTTTATTCTGGTTCATGCTCTTCTAGTTTATTCTGCTTACACTACCTCTGGGGGTGTCTATTACTTCTTTTTCCAATATTGCTAATGAGGGTTTTCAAACATGCATAAAATTTGAAGACTTTCATCATGAATACTCACTGTATACACCTACATTCTACACTGACATTTACTACACTTGAATGATCACATATCTAATCAGCTATGCATTCTCTCTCCATCCATCAAGCCATCTTATTTTTGGTGCATTTCAAAATAAGTTGCAGATATTAGTATATTTTACTTCTGAATATTTCAAAGTTTATTTGCACGGTTTGAGGTATAATGTACATACAATGAAAAAAATTAGCCTTAAGTGTATTTTCCTGTGTATTTTGATCAATATATATACCTGTGCAGCCTAAGGTCCTAGAATCCATAGGACATGTCTATCACCCCAGAAAATTATCTTATCCTTCCCAGTCACACATCCCAAAGGTAACCACTGTTGTGATGTTTTTCCACAAAGAAACCATTTTCATTTAAGTGAAATAAGGTGTGTGTGTTTTGTGACAGTGTTTGATCTTCAGTTAGCATAGTGGTTTTAATTCATATTCTTGCACATATTAGTATTACTTCTGTTTTATTCCTTGATTATATCTCATTGCGTGAAAGTTCCAGTGTGTTTATCATGTCTCCATTTAATGGACATCTGGGGTATTTTCAGTTTTTACAGTATTAAAGGAATCTAGTTCTGATATTTTTATGCAAGTATTTTTGTGAACTTTTAACTCCTCTTGTGTGAATACCAAAGGTTAGTATTTCTGCATCACAGTGTCTAGGATAGTTCACCTCACCAGACTGTTGAGGGGATTCAGTGGGGTGATGTGCACAATACACTTAGCACAGTACCTCAGTACAGCTTAATACTTAGCTGGTAAGACCCGAAGAAATATTCTGGGCCTGCAGAATGGGACACTGGAGAGAACAGTCCAGCTTGGATTGCAGGGTGCCTGAGAGTTTGAGAGAGTAAAGACCATCATGAGTAAACAGTTACTTAAAGCTCTATGTTCAGTATGTGACTACATTTGGTGTAGCTGGAATATGGTAGTATATTTTTACTGGAGCACTGACCAAGGTGAATTGAAAGAATGAAAATCAGGCATAGATTTTTGTGAGTTTTGGAGGCTGAGGTCAAGGCTCTACCCTTTTCCTATGAGCGATGCACAATCACAAAAGGATTTTCAGCAGCAGATACTATTCTTAAATTTATCTTTTTTTTTTTTTCTTGGCAGTACTGGGGATCGAACTCAGGACCCTGCGCTTGCTAGGCAGGCACTTATTCCACTGAGCTATATCCCCAGCCCTAAATTTATCTTTTAATATAAAAACTATTCCAGTTGCAGCACAGGCGCAGCAAATGTTATAATGTGAAACTTGGATTCCACTTCACTAATAAAGGACTTTGGATGGAATTGGAGGTTAAGCTGTCAGCTCCTTTGGGATATTGCCTCAGATAAAGAGGCAATTGACCAAGGTCATGCTCCCCTCCTGAGGTGGCCACTGTCCATGATGTGGTGGACATGGACAGAGGATAAAGGCCTAGTCCATAACCCCAACTCAGAACATCTCTGGAGGATAGTTATCTCCTCTTCTGTCCCTGTAGGGTCAACGGAAATTTCCACTAAGACTATGTCTCAGCCCTGTCTCTTGTCCTGCCCAATCCAGCTTCTGTTCTTTTCCCTGCCAGATATTAATTCCAAAAACACTCCCCAGTGAGCTTCTCAACATTAACCTTCTCAACATTAAGTTTCAGTATGCTTCCCAGGAAACCTAACCAAGAAGAATGGAATACATTAAAAAGAAAAAGGACAAAGTGCTAGGAAAGTGTGATGGTTAAGCTTGATTGTATCAACTTGACTGGTTTGGGAGCCACCCAGGGGATGGGTAGAGCACACTTCTGGGTGCATGTCAGTGAGTGATGGAGTGATTTGGAGGACTGTATCTGGTCTACCACCCCTTCCTCCGGGTACTGTTCTGCAGTTCTGCTTCCCAGCCACCATGAGCTAAGCAGCTTTGCTATATTGTGCTATACAATGCCCTTTTGCCATCATGTTTTTTTACTTTGAAGCCAGTTTGCCATAGACGGAATCTCCTTAAAACATGAGCCAAATTAAACTACTCCTTCTTTAACTCATAGGGTTGGGTACTGAGCTGCTGCCGGTCAGGGCTGTGTGCATTGGAGCTGACTTGCTAGACTGCTCGTGACACCCTCCCTCCAGCTGTAGCTTACATCTTTCTTCATGTCTCCTGATTTTCCTAATTTGGGGGCTAGATTTCAGGCTCTTTGATTTATCAACATGCTCCAGTAACCAAATTAAATTTTCATCCTGTTCGGCAAGCAGAAAGAAGAGCCTCCCATAGACAAACACACACACACAGAAAAAGAAAGTGACACCTCCATGGGAGAGCACAGAATGGTGAGAAAGATGAACAGTCACACTGGAAATGAGGGTCATGAGCTGAATCGGTGACTAGCTATTGTAAAACTTACCTTTCATCTGGAAAATAAATCATCCAACAGGTAACTAACTACTTTTGGACCCTTAAATGGGCACTTTCTAAGCTTTAAAAAATAAAAATAAAAAAAATATATATATACATATATAAAGAAATTGTTAAAATGAGATCAGAATGAAGCTACACACATAAATTTGGTTTTCTACTTTTTACTTTATAATCATGCTTCAGTATTTACAGGAAATTGTATCCAGGAACCTCTAGCGTTATCAAAATCTTCAGATGCTCAACTCCCTTAAAGAAAATTACATAGTATTTATACGTAATCTAATAGGTCCTCCTTTATACTTTAAATCATCTCTAGATACTTGTAATAGTTACTGCAATGTAAATGTAAGGTAAATAATTGCTATGCTGTAATGTTTAGGAAATCACAACAAGGAAAAAAACGTTTGTACACATTCAGTACAGATGCAGCCGTCCTAGGCCTAAACTCATAATGCAGGAGCCATGGTTGGTTGAACCCACAAGTGTAGAACCTGCAGGTAGGGTGATGACTATCTTTCCTTCACATTGCCAGTGACAGGGAGAGAAATAAACTTACGGTTCAGCAGGAGTTCATGGGGTCAGATTATTCACTTGTATTTTTATTCAAAATATAGATCAACTGTTGATATAAGGAAAGGGGCTCATGCTAACTCATATGTGGGAAATGACCCAGGGTCCTTCCTGCAAATGTATGACTGTGTGGCCATCAGACACTCTCCTGACCATGCTTCCTAACACAGCTCACACCTGATGGTTTTACTAAATATGGTGGGTGCAAATAATTCTCAAAATAACATGTGAAGGATTACCATACAATGGATACCTCTGTTCTGACTGTTCATTTCAGACAAGAGAACATGGTCTTTATCTTGAAATCCCTCATGAGCACACTAGTATATTCCAAACATTTCTCTCTCAAAATCTACAATCACATCTTCAAATCTTTGTTCATGTTTCTTTGCTTAATTTCATAGTTGTGTACAAGTTCTGCCTCCTTAGACTATACACACATGCACATACGTATGTGCTCATGCATGTTTTCAAACTTCATGTAAATAGAATCATTATTGGATATGTTCTTCTGGGGCTTCCTTTTCAGTCAGAAATAAAATCCTGAGATAAACTCTCATGTATTTGACTGAAGAAAGATTCATTTTGTCAACTCCAAATTATAAACACCATGACATACGATGTTAATAAAAGTCCTAGGTAGTCAGGAGTCAACAACCTCCCTAATGCTTCCCAAGAGGAAAGAGACATTTGTAAATTGCCGTCATGGTTTCCATCGTGTAATGGTCCTGCTGGAAAACATTGTTCTTTTCCATTCTTCTCACCACCCCACTTCCTACAGAGACTGGGCACTGTCACTAACATCACCATGGAAAAATGTATCCAGTGAAACATCCTGCATGGTGAGCTCGGAGTTCAGCACCTCTGGATCTGGAGGGGGACAGCCTCAACACACCAGCCGTGTCCCTGTCCTTTTTGCTTCCCTCCTGCCTTGCTAAATGGTACAGCTCTGCAGTCAGTCAATGGGTACCAAGGAGCCACCACTATCATTTGCTCAAACTGTCCTATACGCCATTGCCCTGGGCTGGACTTCTGACCAAGACATCCTCAGCTCACACAGGAGAGAAATGGTTTTGGAAATGGTTATTGTCCTCTGACGTTCTGGGGTTATCACTTACTGACATTTTCTTTCTGACCCCAAATTTCCAAATCTAAAAAGCAAACTCACTAAGAAGAAAGGTCACATCAAGAGCCACTGCCCCTCACTGCAGCCAGATAAAATGAGAGTCTGTTCTGTCAGCTTCTGCATTTAGCCCTTTAACTGCTCATGCTGCTGGGAATTTTCCCTCTGTGAAAGGAGACAGAATTAGACCCTTACACAGGCCAGTGGGCTGTGGAGCACTCAAGATTCCAAATGTCAAAGATTTCCATCCAAGAGACTCCAATCTTTTTCTCACATCGCTGTCTGCAAAGTCATAATTAACAAACCAGGGACTTCTCATTTCCACAGACTCTATTTCCTGGGACTCAGGGAGGAAATTCTGGCTCTGTACTGGGCCTTCTTCTCCTCTGTGATATCCTCAGGGACTCAGCACCTTATTTCTGAGGTTTCCCTAAACATCCCTCAGACACCAGCATGACTAACATGCCCTGCCTACACTTCTCTCACAACACTTGTAGCATAGTACTACCTTTATTTTTTAGCCAGTTGTCTTCCCTACTAACTATAAGCTCTTTTCAAGTAGGAAAGTGTCTTAACCATCTCTGTATCACTAGCTTATCCCAGGACTTAGCATAGGGGAGGCACCCAGGGAATTTGAATTTGAGAATTATGCTACATTTCCTCCTTCTGGCCTACCCCAACAGGTGACCTAGAAGGTGGGCCAGACATGCAATTTGAAGTTAGAGGGAAACTCCAGGAAACTGACAGAGGTGAGCATCTTGCTCTAGAAAAAGAGCTAATGAATGTGAGGAACAGCTCAGGCCAAGTCGCTGAGACAGAGCTGAAAGTCCAAACTGAAGACACCAAGTACTAAGGCTGAGTGTAAAATGTTGGGGGGGGCAGGGAGCATTCTGGGAAACAGGGTCAAAAATAAACCCTAGACTAAAATAAACCACAGTGATCAAAGACAACCTAGAAGACAGACATCTGAGCCAGCAGGCTGAAATAGGGCTAAGGAAGCAGGTTGTTAACTAAAATTCAAATGGCATTGAATGCCATGCTGTGAAATTCAGATATTATTCTGTGAGTCAAAGGTAAAATGACTCCGTGGCACCTGAAGTTAATTGACTTCCCCCAAATGAAGGCTGGCATGATGTGAGACTAAGAAGAGCAACGTCACTTCTCACATCAAGAGGAATTGAACTTGGACTCTGTCACTGACTGCAGTACTGGGACAGGTAACAATGTGGCTCATCTTAGCGCAGAGTTGGACCAATTCCATAAACTCATGGATTTCAGAGAGAGAGAGACGGAGTCCAGCCAAGTGAGTACCTCCTTCTCCTTCTCCTCCTCCTCC